>CAXKVX010002695.1:0-26905 GCA_964058865.1 Eleocharis quinqueflora
GCACAAAAGCTTGACAACCAAACACATGAAAAAGCTCAAAAGACACATTTTTATCTTTCCAAACCTTCTGAGGAACATAACCATATGTGAATGAGAAGGCGAGAGATTGATCAAATGAACAACAATGTTCATAGCTTCACCCCAGAATGTTTTTGAGAGCTTTGAATGAGAAAGCATACACCTAATTCTCTCACAAATTGTGCGATTCATCCTCTTTGCTACTCCATTATGTCGCGAAGTTTTGGGCACAATTCTTTATAACTTGATGCCATTAGCCTTGCGAAAGGTCTCAAATGGCCCACGATACTCCCCGCCATTGTCAAAACGAATGCATTTCAATTTACGACCAGTTTCTCTTTCAACTTCAGCAAGAAACACCTTGAAAAACTCAAGAACTTGATCTTTGGACTTTAAAGCATAACCCCACAACTTTCTGGAATGATCATCAAGAAAGATGACAAAGTAAAGGGCACCACCAAGTGTTTTATAATCCATAAAACAAAGATCGATATGAACCAAGTCTAACACATTCAACCTTTTCAAAACTAGACTCCTTTTAAAAGAAATTCTATGTTGCTTGCTTGTCAAACAGTGTGTGCAAGGTGTGAGAGAGACCCCATCAGTTGGCACACAATCCTTCTTAGCAAAAATCTGAAGCCATTTCTCACTCATGTGACCCAACCATAAATGGCACGAATCAGTCAAGTTATGCTCAACAACATTTACCTAACTACACAACCTGACCCTTGTTGTATAAAGCGTTCAACTTATCACCATGAGCAACAACTAGAGAACCTTTGGTTAATTTCCACTTGCCTTCACTAAAATGACTACGATATCCTTCTTGATCAAGAGCACCAACAGAAGTTAAATTAAGCCTCATATCTGGCACATGCCAAGCATCCTTAAGAAATAACTTGTAGCTTGCATTGGTCTCCATGCACACATCTCCAATACCAGAGATCTTGCATACCCCATTATTTTCCATTCTTACCATACCACAATCACCTTGTCTGTAAGAACTAAATAAATCACGTCTAAAAGTGACATAAAATGTTTCAGCAGAATCTAACAACTAGGTGGAGTCTTGACTTGTGAAATTGATAAAAATCGTCATCACAAGCAATAATCACATCACCATCACACACAATGACAACAACAATATTGTCCTTTCCATTTTCACTGGTATTAACCTTCTCATTCTTCTCCTTTAACTTTCTGCAATCAGTCTTTAATATGACCTAGTTTTCGACAATAATAACAAGTGACACGTCTACGAGATTTTGATCTCCTTTTTGACTTGTCTTTAGTGTCATGACCATAAGAGTTTATATTTTTACTCATCCCACGATTTTCAGTAGCAAGAGTTGATGACTCATTTGTAATGCCCAACTCTTTACGCCTCATCTCTTCGTTGAGCATACTATCTTTCACCATTGCCAAAGTCACAATATCATCAGGTGTCGAATTACTCAATGACACCACTAGAGTTTCCCAAGTATCGTGTAGAGAACTCAATAGAATCATTGCTTGCAACTCTTCATCTAAAGTCATTTTCATAGTACATAACATGTCTACATAATTATGAAACCGACTCAAATGCTCAATAACATAAGACCCTTCATGGTACTTCATATTCACAAGCTTCATAATATAAAAGGTCTTGTTCTTAGCAGTTTTACGCTCCCACAAACTCTCAAGTTTCTCTCACAAAGTTTTCGCATTAACCTCGATAGAAACATGATGGTACACATAATCATCAACCCACTGTCTAATTAGAGCAACTCTTTTTCGATTTGATGAGCTCCAAACTGCATCAGTAGTGGTATCAGGTTTTGTACCTGTTATAAGTTCATATGCATCCTTACAGTGCAGCAAATCTTCCATACGAAAACTCCCAATAGAATAATTGGATGTGAGTTTAATCATGGTACTACTGTTACTTTCCTCCATTGAAAATAAACACCAAAGCCTAACAACAGAAAATGGAGATCACCAAGCACATTGTGCACATAAGAGAAAGCACCACCAACAACAAATGGTATCGCCGAATGCTCGGTATGCAGTCGCAATAGATCACACATAGCAAGATCTAAACCACTGATCACCACCAATCTGATTTGGCAACAGTGTCAATGAAGCTCCGATACCAGATGTTGAGGTATGTACCAATACCAGTACCAAGCAACTCAGTTTGTACCTCACAGAATAGAAAGAGACGCTCAGAATAGGAAGAGACAAGAAGAGCAAAAGACACAAGGTGATGCCAAAATTGTATTCTCACTCTTGATTTAGATCAGGTTATACTAGAGCATATATATAGTTTAAAGAGATAACTAAAAGAAGACCCCAATAAACAAAAGGCCAACATAACATAATATTAAAGTCCAAAAGAGTAACAGTCGGGACCCAACACTGACGATATAATTTGTATCTGCTCCCTCACAGAAATCAAGAGCAATTAATTGAAAAGAAAAGACACTAAGTGGCACTACCAGAATGAATGTCCTGGAACCCTGGCAAAGCATTTCATACAAATAAAATTAGCATCTTTAATACACTTTTGTTATGTATTCCACGTTTGAGATGGTGTAAGCCGGTAATGAAAAGGAAAAATACAAATTTATAAGTATACTATTTTCGACCTGTTTTGGAACACTTACCGCCTTTGGAAATTCAGATACTTTACGCAAAGACAGAAAATGAATCCAAAGAGCACAATTGCTACAACGTGAAGAACTATGATTAGACTGAAATAATCTCCTTCTAACCCTAGATAACCCTTAATGAACACTTTTACTGGTATGTCGGGCCCAGGAGGCACTTTTATCAATTCTCTTCTATCGCCTAATGCAGAAAACATGAGACCGTATACTGTCCATGCAGCAGGATCAGCCCAATATAGCCACCTCCACCAAATTGGGATCATCTGTACAAACAAAATTCGGACAGCTTATTATCTAATTAAGGACTGAATTTTCAAATAAATTCAGAAATAGTATGTGTGACATATATTTCATTTACTTCATGTTCAAGCCAATCAATTTACTATCAAATATAATCCTAAACCATAACCCGCACAAAGGACTAACAATCTCACTCAATTTTTGGAGCAACAATTTTGTCTCTTAGAGCTCGCTTGTACATCCGCAGAAAGTGTCCATGAAATAAAAAGTTTGAAAGTACATTTTTGGGGTACTTCAGATAAGTTAGCAAGGATATTGATCCACAAATAAATTCATTTTTCTTGAAAGACACATGAGATCTCTCTGGTGCTTGATGATAGTTGATAGACAACAAATTTTGAACTTGCTATTTTCATTATATACCAATATGGTGTGAAGTTTACCTTTCTGGGAATGATAAACCCAGAGAAGACATTCCACAAGATGAAAAGAAGAAAAGATAGACCTCCAGCTATTTCTACATTTGGCGTCAGAGCAACACACATCATCCCATAAAGTGTGTAGTACATGAAACTCAGTGTCATGAAAAGTATGAACCAGAGAAATTTCACTGCTGTGAATTGAAAACCGACCATTGGATATAATATTAGACAGAAAACAAGCACCACCACCATCATGTATGGTACTTCTATAGCCATCTGTTTAAGAAGTTAAATGAACAAACAACCATTAATCGTTCTTGTTAAGATTCTTCAAAATGAGAAAGATATATTTCTTTTTATATTGCCAAACTTCATTGATATATACCTGTGCAATAGCATATGGCATGGAAGAGTACATGCCAGCTGCTCTCTCTCTATAGAAAACAGCCCTCTCCATTGCAATCACTGGCTGCAAGATGGTAGCATTTGCAAATCCCAGAAATAATGCTGATCCGTATGCGACTCCTAGTATGTTAAACACATCTTGTTCGCTTGTTCTATCTCAGATTTAGTAAAGCATTTAAGTGTTTACCAAGACATGAGGGCAAATTGATGGTAAAAAAATGCTTGTTGAGGCCTGAATTGTGGAGTAATTTAATAATCGAGGGTTGATTGGACAAGGTTCTGAATTAAATTAAGGCCAAGTGACCAACACATACAATAAATAATTGGCAGAAAACCAAACAATCTAGTTACCAATCGGACAAGTACAATTCACAGTTAGCCTGGCTTTCTATTTGTTTGTTTTGATGAAGTGGGCATAAATGAAGGAAAATGCTTGATTTTGGGTTAAAATTAGGATCACTTAGGCAAGGAAAATGCAATTAAATTAAGAAAATTATCAGAATATTAATTGAGATAAATTATAATTTCAACTTACATTTTGGAGCCAATTTGCCAGAATACAGCGCCAAGCATAAGTGACATAGCAATGGTGTTCACCAAACGAACAACATTATGATCTGGATTCTTCCAATATGTACAATGTTGCTTCCATAGACATGCGAGACATTGAGATCTGAAATCCTGCCAATATCCCTTTGGGAAATGAAGATCTTTACTACCTGGTTTTGGTCTGTCCAATTCTTCTATTAAAGACATGTTACCCCTATGCAAATATTATTATAAAATTAACTTAGTCTAGAAGACATTTTGGATTAAGTTCTTTCAGAAAGATTTATGCTCTGTAAAAACAAACAAATAAATAGAAGTACTTGTAAATAGGGGAATTTTGAAAAATCTCCGCGTAATTGACACCAATCACGTATTCCATTGTTTGTGAAGTAACAGTAAGCATCCAAGCAGCCGGGTTCTGATCTTCTTTAAATTTTGGAACTCCTGGTATAGACTGCATGCCATATAACAATTTGAAATTTATACAACATAAACGGCAACTTCCAATTTTAAGAAAATACGAATTCAAAGGCCAATTGAATTATCTAATTGGAACTATTACCTCAAAGTATTGTATCATGTTGCTTGAAAATGGGCCCAGAGATCCACTGTAGATAAGCCGGCCTCCCCTTTTCATTAGTATCAACTGTAAAAGGTAAAATTACAAACTAAGTTTTGGGCAAATGGCCTAGTAGCTCAAGTGGTAGCTAACTAAGATGACTTCAATGAGGTCATAGGTTCAATCCTCCATGAACACAACGGTGGAAATTCCGTGAAGAGACATTTAGTAATAGATGCAGGGGTTTTGGGAACCCCTTATATAAAAAAATGAAGTTTCGGTTGCACATTGTGCCAATTCTTGTTCTCTCGGTAAAATAAACCCATTCTAATGGATGCCTGCACTGCAATCCTCACGTTTCAAACCAGAACCAACTTCATAGGCTCAAGTGGAACTAGTAAACCCCAAAAAAGAAAAAGTTTAGACAATTCTGAAAATTTTCGTACCTCATCAAAAGCTTCAAAAATCTCAATGCTGGGCTGATGAATGGTACAGACGACAGTTCGGCCTGTGTCAACAGTCTTTCTTATTGTTCGCATGACAATGGCTGCTGCACGTGCATCAAGGCCGGATGTTGGCTCATCCATGAATATAATTGAAGGGCTAGATATCAATTCAACTGCAATGGTTAGCCTTTTCCTCTGTTCGGCTGAGAGACCATCTTGTCCTGGCACGCCCACCATAGCATTTCTCAGGTTTGTTAGCTCTACTAACCCCATGACTTGTTCTATAATCATCTGAGAGAGAGATGAAGCTAAAAATGGCATTTATTGAAAAGTAAAGTTCGCACGAAACAGACAAATTATACCCATCCCCACAACTGTTGCATTTCATATTAAATGTCCTTTTGTCCTAGCTTATATCTGATTGGGTTGAAGGTGCTCTTTATATGGAGGATAAATCAGTATTAATGACTAAAGGTGATTCCCATTTGCAACTAATTAGAAAATGGCTAAAGGTGCTCTCTATATTGGAACGAAAATTATACTTTGAAATGGCATATCCCCAATCAAAAGGTGTGCCTAAAATGACAGATTGAACAGAAATTAGGATACATAATGATGGTTCTTGAAGGATTATAATTCAGAAAGATAATGTGATGTATAAGGGCTATGATACGCCAGTATGCTGTAACACATCAATATAGTAGCTCTATTAAGACACATTGAACTCAAATACTAATTGGCTCAACAATTATCATTTTTTCACATTTCTGAAGTCTAATAGTGCCACAAGATAGTTTCACTAGAACACAAGTCACGTACATATCTTTCATGAGGCTTGACATTCGAAGGGAGCCGAAGCCATGCAGAATACTGCAAACTCTCATAGACTGTTACAAATGGGGAATGGATATCTGTTTGCTCACAATAACCCGAAACCCGTGAGAAAGTCTCTTGCTTCTTCTGGAAGCCTTCTATGCTAATGGTGCCCTCAATATAGCCTCCAGTTTTCCTTCCTGCCAAAACATCTAACAATGTGGTTTTACCAGCCCCTGTGACTCCCATTAGTGCAGTTAATACACCAGGCCTAAACACACCACTTACATCTTGCAAGAGTTGAAGTCTTTTCTCAGTTACTCCATATTTTTCCATTTCCTACAGAAAATAAATTTTAAAATGCAAATCTTGGCTACTAGAATTGGAAAACAACAGCAATTCAAATCATTACCTTAGGTGTATCGATGAAATAACTAATATGCTTGAACACCAGTGTTAGGGGTTGATATGGGAAAACAACTTGCTGATGTGTAGCTAACCCATTTTTACAAGCAAGTTCAATCTCCTGCAGTTCATTCTTTCGTTTAATGGCTCGTCTCTTGTATGGGGCTGCATACAACAAATCATTAAGACTGAAATAGAAATGAGACTAGATCAAAATTGAGTAAAAAAATACACTCTGACATTTTCTTTTTCTTTTTGGGTATTCCATTCCATTAGTCCAGTTCTAATTAAACAAAACAAACTCTAAGCAAGCCAGAATAATAAGTAGGTAAAGAATACATTGAAGGAGAAAAAATAAAAAGGAAAAATGCATACGATTGAGAAATTCCAATGCAAAGACACTGAGAATATTGAAAACAAGAGAAAAACCCAACAAGGCAGCAACAGAAATCCAAAACCAGTGCCATTCCATAAACAAGCCTCTAACTTCAAGTACAGCCTTTCCTACAGTGTCGGCTTTCATATTTAAATAATGAAATTCCTGTAAATGCAGATAGATGCTTATTATTGTTATTATTATTTTTTTGCACGTAATTTTCCTGTGAAATGGTACAGTGACCAGAAAGAACAATTACCCAACTGTCACTAGTATAATGTGGTTGGTACTTATGTTTCTTATGATAAAGTATAGGTTATTCAATAATATATCTGTTGGGTCATAAATACTAACATATCCTTTTTCAATACCGGAAAGAACAATTACCCAACTGTCACTAGTATAATGTGGTTCGTACTTGTGTTTCTTATGATAAAGTATAGGTTATTCGATAATATATCTGTTGGGTCATAAATACTAACATATCCTTTTTCAATCAAACATCTTTCATGACTGGGTGAAGTTTTAGAAAACTTTCTTAACAGTAAACACATTATCAGCCAGCAAGTTAACAAATAATATAGAATTCAAAAGTAAGTTTGGCTTACTGTAGACCAGCGGTTGTCGAGGAATTCATTAAGTGCAAGGGAATTCAGTGAGTATGTAAATGGAGATATCCAGTAAGCCCACTGCAACCATGGTCGCAAGTTGTCTGCATGAGAAAAAAGACATTAAAAAAATAGAAAAGATCCTCTAAAAGTTCCTAATTTGCAAAAGAACACTCACATTTTTATATTATATAGTGAAAATGGTGTGCTCATTCTGTAGGAAACCCAAAAATGATAGCTCCATAAAATTACTGTTGGTTTCGCCTTTTTTACAAGTAATTTAGTTATTACTAATATCGTACTTGATTATAATAGTAAGCTGAATATTAGGTGCAGCATTACTCTCTTGAACTTTTTTAATTATGATCAACCTGCATTTCTATAGCTACACTTGCAATCTGGAGTTTTGTGCATATCTTTGGGTTCTCTTGCAAGTCATTAAAATGTATGATGTCAAATGTATGTGTTGAATTGTATTGTAGGTTACACAGTTATAGATATTGTAGGGACCTTTTGGTAAGAAGCAGAATTTAGAGAAGATCAGGGACTCATATGTAAGATGTAATATTGGTCTATATAGGCACAAGTGCTCAATGAAAATAACAAGAGTTCAGTTTTCATATTTCTATTTGGTATCAGAGCCAAACTGATCTAGGGTTAGGATTAGCCACACAGCAGCTTTTGCTGCCAAAAAAAAAAAAAAAGGGGGAAAATCGTAAAATCCCTTCCTTCTCTGTTGCTGGTCGCCTGGCCAGGGAGACTAGTCTCACCTGAGGGTAGCCACTGGTCGCGCCGCCAGGAGGTTGCGCCGCCATCGCTGGGTCTCCGGCCAGATCTGGTGCGCCGTCGTCGCTGCCGTTAGGTCGTTCTCACCAGATCTGACCTAGGCCGTCGCCAGGTCTCGTCGTTGGGTGTCTCTCGCCTGTTCAGATCTGCTGGCCATGTAAGCCGCCGCCGCCAGATCGTGTAGGGAGCCGCCACCGCCAGATCGTGTAGGCCGCCGTCGCTGGCTCTCTGTGGGTCACGCCGCCAGAACGCTGCCAGCTTGAAGCTCAAGGCTGGTCGCCATCCACACCGCAAACCAGTCAGCCAGCTACTGAACCGCCGAGTTGCTGCTGAGTTGCTGCTGCTAAGGCCGAGTTGCTGCTGCTAGTTGCTGCTGCTGAGGCTGACCTCAATGTGCTGCGGAGACTGAACCAGATCTTGAAGTGATAGCTGAAGGGGTTTCTGTAGAGGTCAGATCCATCTAGTGTCGAGACGGTCAGGTACGTCTAAGTTTTCTACCGTACCTATGGTTTTGTACGGTTTCTCGTGCTGAAGAGAGAAGATGATCTAAATTCATCTTGGGAAGGCAAGATCGGGTCTAAGATAAGTAGTAGGAGGTTTTCAGACTGAAGTTGATACGTACGGCATAGATTAAGTCAATGTCGGAGAAGGAGACCGAGAATGTGTTCACAAAGGCTTGCTCGAAGCTGACTCCTGATGAGCTCGCTGTCATGGTACGAGCGTTGGCTGCGAGTCAAGCCCTTGTTGAGAGCAAGCCACTGATGCGGAAGATTGAGCTGCCACCTATCGACATGAGACTGGAAGGGCCAGCCACGTATTTAGGTTGGTCGCGTCGGGTAAGGTACATTTTAGAAGGGAAGGATCTGGAAGGGTACCTGACCGGGAAAATCGAAGAGCCAGATCAGATGGCACCAGGAAGAGCTGAGTGGAAGTCGACTCACATGCAGGTATATATCTGGATTTTGAGGTCGCTGAGTTCGTCTATTGCATCCACAGTGGATGGTATAGCAAAGGTGCAAGATGTCTGGAAAAAGCTGAAGAGAACCTACGATGGCGTGGGAAACAACCTGCGGGTGTATCAGATCAAGAGAGAGATCACAGCTATGGCGCAGGGGGAGAAGACTGTGCAAGACTATGCCATAGCTTTGGATCGCTTATGGTTAGATCTGAGCCATTCTAGGATCCGACGACGATGCTGCACTGACCCAGTGTGCCATGAGATTGACATGGAGGAGAGAGTAATGGGGTTTCTCGAAGGTCTGGCACCAGCTTTTGAGCAGAGAGTTGCCATGCTATTGAGTCAGACGAAGATTCCCTCTCTTGAGGAAGCAGTCTCAGCCATGATACAGGAGGAGAGCCGGATCGGGCTACAGGCTGGGACCACAGGACATCCAGGGCCGAGGTCAGCACTAATAGCCTCCAATTCATATAACACAAGGTACCGGGGCGAGACCCGACAGTGCTACAACTGTGGTGAGGTAGGTCACCTGATGCATAATTGCCCTAAGCCACCAAGGCAGAGAGATGCAGGTGGGAGGGGGCAGTTTGGAAATCGTGGCCGCGGCCGTGGAGGAAGGAGAGGTGGCAGAGGTGGAAGAGAAGGCAACCGGGCACATCTGATGGTTGCGGAAGAAGAAGCTGGTGGGGAACTTACAGAGGAAGATCAGGCACTCGTTGAACCCTACTCTCAAGCGCTCAAGAACAGGCAGAAACTCACAGGTGATGAGAAGTGTGTAAGAGATGATGCATCTACCTCATCTTCGGCTAGGGGTAACTCTGCTTCTCTTGCATATTCAGCCACAGGTAGTTGTGACACTCTTGCTCTTGCCTCAGTACTCACGAAATCACCAGACTGGATAGTTGATTCTGGTGCGTCTCGCCATGTGACTGGGGCTGTTGGAGAGTTTTCTTCTTATACTCACCTAGCAGTCCCAGAGAGCATACAGACTGCCGATGGTACGACTCAGCCTGTAGTTGGTAAGGGTATGGTGAAATGTACCAACACTCTGACATTGTCTAATGTGTTGCATGCTCCTTCTTTTTCTGTGAATCTATTATCCATAAGTGCTATTATATCACAACTGAAATGTGTTGTTTTGTTCGATATTCCTAAGGTGATCTTCCAAGAGAAGGGAACCGGCGGGCTGCTTGGGACTGGCACTTGGCATAGTGGGCTGTGGTACGTAGATAGGGGGAGTATGGACTCAGCTCTCTCATCTATCGTAGGGAGAACTGGAGGAGTTGAGAAGGATGTGGAGGACTTATTGTTGCTTCATCATAGGCGTCTAGGTCATCCTTCATTTCCTATTTTGAGTAGGTTGTATCCACTTTTGTTTGGAAAGGCTAATAGGGCAAAATTGATGTGTGATGCGTGTGAGTTAGGTAAGCATACCAGAAGCTCTTATGCTAGCTCTGGTGATAGGAGTTCTTGTGTGTTTGACTTGATTCATTCAGATGTATGGGGACCGTGTCCCACAACTACTTTAAATGGGTTTAGATATTTTGTTTCCTTCATTGATTGTTTTTCTCGTGTGACATGGCTTTACTTGATGAAGAACAAAAGTGATGTGCTTACTTGCTTCAAAGATTTTCACAAAATGGTTCAGACACAATACGGTGCAGTTGTGAAGGTATTGAGGTCCGACAATGGGACAGAGTATACCAATAGAGCATTCGGAGAATACTTGTCATCCCAGGGAATACATCATCAAACCACGTGCCCGTACACGCCAGAGCAGAATGGAGTAGCAGAACGGAAGAATCAGCACCTTCTTGAGGTAACTCGGAGCATGATGATCTCGATGAACGTTCCAAAGTATCTATGGGGACAAGCAGTTCTGACAGCAGCCTATCTGATTAATAGGATACCCTCGAGAATTCTGGATTGGAAGTCTCCGATGGAGATATTAAAGGGTAAGAACGAAAACATTGTTCCTCTTAGAAATTTTGGATGTGTGTGCTTCGTGCATGACAACAGACCAAATGTGGGAAAGCTTGATCCCAGGGCCGTGAGATGTATCTTTGTTGGGTACTCGGGTACTCAGAAAGGTTATGTGTGTTGGAGTTCAGTAGAAAAGAGATTGTTTGTGAGTATGGATGTTACATTTCGCGAGCTCGAACCATACTACTCTTCAGAGGTGACATCTCATTTTGGAGACTCGTCCGATACAGAAGGTATGAGACGAGGGGGAGAAACTAGTAGTGATGGTGAGAGGAGAGTATGTGTGGACATTCCATGTCCTATCGAGAATTATGTCGTAGTTGAGCAGGAAGGAAGGGAATCGACTGGAGTTGACTCGCAGATTGAGGGAATGGGGGTTGTGATTGAGTCAGTAGGAGGTAGAAATCAATCTCAGGGGGAGCTGAGATATCGAAAGGTGTATGTCAGAAGAGGAAAGCAGAATGAGGGAGAAGTGCCTCCTGTTCCAGTGCCAAGTCCCTTGTCTTGCCTACTCCGACTCTTGAGACACCTACACCATCCACCTCAGACTCAGAACATCCAGGTGATATGATTCCTCTCCTTATTTCTAGTCCCCTATCAGTACGGAGGACCGAACGCGTAAATGCGGGAGTTCCTCTTGACAGATATGGTTTTCCAGTTGATATTGCTCAGTTTGTCTCTTACTCTCATATATCACCTGTACATGGAGCATTCATTGCATCATTAGACAATGTCTCTATCCATAAGTGTTGGCAGGTTGCTAAGGAAGATTCGAAATGGAAAGAAGCCATGCAAGAGGAGCTCGGGGCTCTCGACAAGAATGGAACTTGGGAACTTGGGAACTTGTGTCACTACCCCCAGGCAAGAAGGCGGTCGGATGCAAGTGGGTCTTTACAGTGAAGCAAAATCCAAAGGGCCTCATTGAGCGTTACAAGGCCCGGCTGGTGGCAAAGGGATATAGCCAGACTTATGGGATCGACTATGATGAGACTTTCGCACCGGTGGCAAGGATGAGCACAGTAAGAACATTGGTTTCGATGGCAGCAAATGGGGGATGACAGTTACACCAACTCGATGTGAAGAATGCCTTCCTTCATGGCGATTTGTTAGAAAAGGTGTACATGGAGGTCCCACCGGGATTTGGCACAAAACAGACGATAGGTAAGGTGTGCAGGCTCAAGAAGTCGCTCTATGGATTGAAACAATCTCCTAGGGCCTGGTTTGATAGATTCAGGAAGGCTATGATAGGCATGGACTATAAGCAGATCAATGCCGACCACACAGTGTTCTTTAGACAACATGGTGGCCACATTACTATGTTGGCTGTATATGTCGATGACATGATTATCACCGGAGATGATGAGGGGGAGATTGCTCAGTTGAAGGTGAGATTGGGAAAGGAATTTGAGGTGAAGGATCTAGGACCACTTAGGTACTTTCTTGGGATTGAGGTTGCTCGTGGCGCAGAGGGAATTGTGTTGTCCCAAAAAAAGTACGTCTTAGACCTGCTCACAGAAACAGGCATGTTGGGGTGTAGACCTGCAGTTTCCCCAATCGACGTGAAGGCGAAGATAAGCGAAGAGGCAGGAGAATCGGTTGATCGTGAGAGGTACCAAAGACTGGTAGGTAGATTGATCTACTTGGGTCATACTCGGCCGGATATCTCATTTGCTGTGAGCGTGGTGAGTCGCTACATGCACGACCCTCGAAAGGGCCATTTGGACGCAGTCTATCACATTCTGAGGTACCTGAAGAGTGCACCGAGAAAGGGCCTGATCTTCAGGCAAAATAGGCACATGAACATCGAGGGTTACTGTGATTCTGACTGGGCTAGTTGTCACGATGACAGGAGGTCCACATCTGGCTACTGCATGTTTGTAGGGGGCAATTTGGTCTCGTGGAAGAGCAAGAAGCAGCCAGTTGTCGCGAGATCAACGGCAGAGGCTGAGTATAGGGCTATGACATTGGGAGTTGCTGAGATGATGTGGCTAAAGGGGTTATTGGAAGAGCTCAAGATGAATCACGGAGCTAGAATGAAGTTGTGGTGTGATAGCAAGTCAGCGATCAGCATTGCCAACAATCCTGTGCAACATGACAGAACCAAACATGTGGAGATCGATAGATTCTTCATAAAGGAGAAGTTGGAGAGTGGACTATTGGAGCTAAGCCACATAGCTACTGGAGATCAAATAGCCGACTGCCTCACCAAAGGACTCAGTTCAATAGATCTAGTTAGGTTATGTGACAAGATGGGCTTGATGGATATCTTTCATCCATCTTGAGGAGGAGTGTTGAATTGTATTGTAGGTTTACACAGTTATAGATATTGTAGGGACCTTTTGGTAAGAAGCAGAATTTAGAGAAGATCAGGGACTCATATGTAAGATGTAATATTGGCCTATATAGACACAAGTGCTCAATGAAAATAACAAGAGTTCAGTTTTCATATTTCTATTGTATGCAACTTTGAAGACAACTTTTTAGTACCTCTTGCAATTAAGAAACCTCCAAGGATGACAAAGATAGTGAGAGCAGCTGTGCCGAATACATTGGCAACTACTTGGGTTCTTCCAACTGTGGCAATGAACCGGTATAGACTCATCGACATTTGATGCATTGCAATAAGAACCAAGAAGTGATGAAAAAACCTAAAGGAAATAAACAAAAAATATTTATCTCTGGTTATAGACATTATATATGAATTTTAAGGAATTATCATTCATATGGCTGATACTATTATGCATTGCAAAGGCTTTAACTGGAGTACAAAGAAAAAACCTGTTGGATGAAGGTGCGAAACCAATACCATAATAGGTCAAGCCAGTCCATATACTTGTCTCAAGAAGAGAAGTTGGTATGCTCAAAATAAATATTGAAGAAAGGACAGCCCAACCAGGTAAGTTCAACAACTCCCTCTGCTTGTAGTATATTGGCAGTCGCTTTATTGTCATGGCCATTTCAGTCAATCCATTAAAGTTCACAATCAAAACACCTATAAACAAAGCCCCTAAATATATGTTTCCATCCATCACAGTTTGGTGTTTCATCCATGAGCGTAGAAACAGTGTTGTTATCACAATTGCGATAAAAGAGATCTGTATTGTTTTGAAGATATGCAAGGGCGAGTTTCGCCTTAGGAGTAGCAGTTCTCTCGAAAGACATGCCTTGAAGATTTTCCATTTTGAGATTCGCCGAGGTTTTATTGATTTGGTTGAAGGGTTGGAGGTCATTCTGTTGTTGCTTTGGTTTTGGAGACGGTTATGTATCACTGGCCTGATATAGAAGGATTGGAAGCACTCAGCCAACTTCTCAGTTGAATAATAGTGGTACTCACTGGGGTTCCTGGCCCAATATTGTTCTTGATCCATTCTTGAAGTAACCTATGAATAGTTAATAGTAGGGTTACTTAAGTGTAGAGAGCAGTAACCTAATATCAACAAGGATTTCGAAAGGGACCACAATTGTACCAGTTCTGTTTGTAATGAGTTTATTCAAATTGGATATGATATATTGAGACAAGCTAGTAGTGGACCTTTCCTTAATCCTTACATAAAATGTATTAATGCCGTTGTCTGATAAAGTACCTCTTGAAGAAAATCAGCTACATTTTTCCTCTTTGGACATTTAAAACCCATGGATTCAAAAAAGTCAGTAGCATCCTCACGAGGACCCTGATATACAATTTGCCCCTCGCACAGTAGTATAATATCATCAAATAATTCAAAGGTCTCAGGAGGTGGTTGAAGCAAGGAGATAACCATAGTTAGATCCATAAAATGTGCCATTTGTTGTAAAAAAAATATTATTTCAAATGTCGTTGAGCTGTCCAGGCCAGTTGAAATGTCATCCATAAAGAAACACCTTGCCAGACCAACAATCATTTCACCTACAACTCAAATATATATATATGTAAAGAAAGAATTATTTTTATATCATGCAGTAAAAGAAGTTTTTTTTTGAATGGGAGCCCTGGCGCAGCGGTAAAGTTGTCGCCTTGTGACCAGGAGGTCATGTGTTGAGTCGTGGAAACAGCCTCTTGCAAAAATGAAGGGAAAGGCTGCGTACAAAGACCCCAAAGTGGTCTGACACTTCTCTGAACCCCGCGCAAACGGGAGCTACGTGCACCAGGCAGTAAGAGAAGTATTTTCATTCTTTTAACTCAAAAATAAAATAACAAGTATAATTGTGCGTACCAATTGTGACTCTCTTCTTCTGGCCTCCTGAAATTCCTCTTCTCAGTTCATCCCCTACTATTATATCTGCACATTCACTTAATCCAAGCATCTGCAAGTGCAAAACTCCTTAGAGATGTTTAAAAGGAAATGTTGATGCAACCAAAATTTACAATCCAAAAAGATGTACCTTGATGATATAGTTTGTAGTAAGGTTGCTTCCATCTCCACATTTGGTCGCCTGGAGACCATAAATATATAGATTTTAATCAAACAAACAGTGTGAAGCAAGACATTGAAGGAATGAAGATTTTTTGAAGTTTTAACTTTACCTTCACAAAAGTATCAAATTCTAAGTCCATTTTGTTGATTGCAGCCTCGTCCCTTCCAATTCTTTGCCCCAATATTTCTACAATATTTTATGTTGTATTATGTTCATGGAGAAGAAAAATGATACCAAGCTATTGCATGGCATATGGTACTGTACTGCTATGCTTTAGGAAAAAACTAATCAAATTGAAACACTAACTAAACGAATGCCTTTCAGCAGTGATAATTGGTTGGTATACCTTATGTAAGGTGCACTAATGCTTGAAAAATATCCATCGCATGTTAGATTAAAACAACGAAATCAGAAACATTATTATATGAGTCCAAAATTTGGATTTTTAGAAAAGATGACCATAAAGGAAGAGAAACAAATAAGTGGGATTGCCTTTTCATTTTAAGACAAGATATAAGAAAATATAAAATTATTTTATGAATGTAGAAAAAAAAAAAGTGGAGCTTTTAGAAATCTGGCGCACTCCTGCTGCTATCTTATTGTATTTTAGAAGGTGCTTCCACTTCCATGCTGCTGGGGATATTGCTAATCTCTATAGTCTACTCTTTCTACTTTCTATTTTCACAAAAAATGTGCCACACAGGAGAAATAAGCAATGTTATCAGAATTGGACCGGATATCAACCTGGTATAGCTTCAGGTCAATGGTTTACCAGTCGGACCTGCAGGTTAACTGGTTTAACCACAAGTTTTTTAAATACTTATACATTTCTGAGATATAGGATGGTGAAAGAAAAGGCGACTCCAGAGAAAAAACCGGTCGGACCAGCCGGTCAGAATTATACATTTGGACTCCAGAGAAAAACCAAAACCCTAGACAGGGAGGTCGCTGCCGGCCTCCCCCGCCACCCTCTCCTCATCCTACTCTCACCCATTTGTTCCTTTTTTTATAACCCAAATACAAGCATATGTCTCTCGATTTTGGTCAAAGCACCTGTGCGCCACCTCCGACCAACGCTCCCCAGCAGTTCTCCGACCAACCACGTCCATCTCGCACTTCCCCCAGCCGACCGTGGCTGACTTCTTTCCCCTCCTCTTTCCAGCCTTCTCGTCTCCTTTCCTAGATCTAGGGTTTTAGCAAACCACCTTGCATCTACTTTCTCCAGTCATCTACTCTACCTCGTGCTTGTGCTCCACCTTGGGCCACCTCTCCGCCTAGCTCGGGTCACACCCGCCACAATCTAGCTACAACCACTTTTTGTTCTGCTTTTTAACTCCTGATCTGCCACCTTCGGTGCAGGAAGATGGTGATTCTTCTCGTCATCTCTGCATTGTCATCACTACCTTCGTCCAACACACGAACGGACACGAGCTCCCACTCCCGTAGCTACACCACCACAGCCACCACTCCATCCGTGTTTAAAATTCATCTTAATCTTATTCTTGTACTGGGACATTCATATGCTTGTGTTTTTTTCATTCATCTTTATGTTTCTGGGACATTTGTAATTTTGTAATTATTTTATTTGTTTAATAAAAAATTTAGTAGGTGTTTTGCCTACTACTACTACAAAAAAAAGAGAGAGATATAGGATTATCATAAAATAATTATGTTTTATTTAGTCCATGAAAATTCATACATACATACCATGATCCTGAATAGTGTACTAAAAAAATTGATATACAAACAGATTAGAAAATATTTCTCATCCAAAATATAATAAAACTACTTATTTTATAAAAAAAAACTAGATGATTTATGAACGAGACGAAGATATAGTATCCCGAGTCCCAACATTTTAGAACTTTGTATTGTATGATAATTGCTTATAAGTCAATTACTTGTATCAAAAATATGCTGAAACCCTTCAACGCAGATTGTGAGGACACAGAAAAAGTCATAAAAGTTTTACAAAAAATACAATATCAAATGTTGTTTCAATGTGTTAATATATACATTAATTATCTCTTTAATAATACCTACAAAATATAAGGTCCTTTTGCAAATTACGAGAGATAAACTAAGAAAAGAAACCAACGCTCAATTTCATTTCTGCTAATGTGCCATTAGGATATCACACCCCTATGAACCTCTCTAGGCTAAAACATGTGACCTATTCTCATTCTCTCATTGGTTAAATAAACTGGCTTTCACCAGTCCAGATACAGAACGGTATTTTAATACCACACAAACCGAAAAGAAATTCGAATCCAGCTTTTTTTCGGCTGAACCGTTTGGTCTGGTCTGATAACACTGGCAATTAGTCTTTGAGATCCCATTTATCGTTTAAATTGGATGCTCTCAGATAATTTGCTATACATATTAGAACTCTTGAAAACCTTAGGCTTGACACATCAAAAGTCGTTTGGAGTGGACTACAATTGAATTGTATACCAGTTTCATAGTTTATTTGGAAATGGTATTTGCTCTTCTACGGTTCTACCTAGAGTTATCTGCATTACTTGTTTCAGGCCTTCATTATTCACTGTGTCGATCACTATTGCAAACAAGTTTAAATCCAATAAGGTGTAAGGGGTGCAGAGAACTATTGCAAATTTCACTAAAGAGATAACTGAGTAGTCAGGAAGCATTAGGGTGTAGAACAGAAAAAATTATGACATCTTCAAATACTGGAATTGAGCATCTCTAACCCTTTTGCGTTTGAGATAAATAGATTGCTGTTTCAAAAAAGGGTGCAGAAATTAAGAGTGCATTGGGTTGGTGGTAGGCTAAAACTGGAGTTTAGCATATCCAACTCTTTTCACATTTCTTGTTCTGGACAAGCGGGCACACAATGGTCAATGGTGCTAGCCCAGGTGGAGGAGATCACGGAGACTTGAGTTTGGAGACCACATGGAGGACTAGGATAGCAGGTCTGAGCTAGAAAGAGTTATGGTTTTGTGTTTACTTCGGCGGCTTGATATTTTGGCCATTGATGGACAAAATATAGTATGTTTTGTATTGTATGGACTGAAAACTAGAGTTTGGACTGACTTTTCCCGGATTCGGTTTTAGAAATTTTGTCTGTCACTACGCTTACTTCGTGGCTAAGATTTTATGATGAAAACCAAACCCAACGAAAAAGTGGTATAAGTCCCTTTAAAAAAATAAAGAAACAAAGAAATGAAACTTACCAAATGCATGATTTGTTTCTAGCAAATGAGAAGAGAAATTAAGAGTCTCTCGAACAGTCATCTCAGGATGATGCAAATCAAACTGGCTGACATAAGCTTTCATGTATTGAGGCATTGATGAACTGAGCTCTTCTCCATTGTAGATGATCTTTCCTTTTGACTAATAAAGCCAGTCAAGGAAAAGAAATGTTCAACTATGAACTAAAACTTGTTAACTAGAAAAAAAAAGAAAAAAGAAAAGAGAACTTGCTCATTGCATACTTTTAGTGTAGAGCAGAGGTTTCCTGACAAAGCTCGTAGAAGTGTTGACTTCCCCGACCCTGGAGATCCAAGCAAAAGTGTCAACCTAATTGAAAAATATATTTCAAATTAATTAAATAGAGAATGCTCGATTCTTTGATAAATTTGGGTATCAGGTTATGATATGATTTCTTCCATTAGCAAAGAAAAATGTGTTTTCACATAACAAGTTACAATCAGAGAAGTTACAGAGAAGTGCAATTAGAAATTACCTTGATGGTCTTATTGTTCCGCTTATTCCATTCAAAATTCTGATGATCTTTTTCTTCTTGACACATATATGCGTCAACTTCACTATCTCCTGGGAACATAATTGCAAATGATCTTTTGAGTTTTGAACTTGATAAAATAAAAACAAGTATAAAATGTTATGAAAATCACTGAACCAGATAAAACCGAGCCATCTAAACTTTTCAGTAGATTTCAGTAAGTAAACAATTTTAGGTTAAGCTAATCATTTAACCTTTTCACATTTCAGTGTAGGAAATAGAAGGTATCTTTGCAAACAATTGATGTCCAAAGAAGTCATGTTACTTATATTCCTTTACCTTTCCATTTTCATAAATTGAATATTTGTTTCTCAAAGTCAACAACTCCTAGAAACATTAACAACAAGATATTATTAATGGTGATGGCGCTATATGGAAATGGAATCCACCTAAACAGGTAAATCTCTATCCAACCCCCAGCGCCCCAACACAACCCAGCCCCCCCACCCCTGCAATCTCACTCTCAACCCCACTCCACCATTTGGTTCCACTAAAGATAAACCACAAGTGGAGCATTCAATCAAACACTTTGTGTGCACTAAACATCAGTCACCAACGCATCAATCACAACAATATAAGAAAAGGTACAACAGGCTTGTTATGGTTTAACGAGAAACCTCAATTTAATACAACCTCAATTTCTCTAATCATGGGGATTTGATCAATACAATCACAAGTTTGGAAGTAACAGTAAAGGTGTTAACGTCCATGCACCAGTCCATACCGCGAGACGGAAGAAGGTTCTCACCACTCTTGCCAAGTCGAAACAAGATGTACCATTTGAGTTCAATCATCCTGCCAGCTCTCTCTCTCTCTCTCTCTCTCTCTCTCTCACCGTCTCAGTCGCACAATTTGATCCTTACATCTCTCGGTACAAAGCCTCTGTGTTTCGCGCATAAAATGTTTAAACCGAAACACACCTGGAACCATATCTATGCATGCATTTTGGCCGTAATTTTTCATTATAAACAAATAAAAATTCAAAAACATCACTATAGAAAAATTCGAGTAAAAATCATCAAAATAGACAGTCCGCTATCTCTGATAGCGGACCGTTCGTCCTCCAACAGAGATAACAGACCAAAATGGGCCCCACCACACGAGAAAAGAGAAGAGAAAAGAGAAATGATAATAGATTCTGCATCCGTGGTGGGGCTCATTTTGGTCCGCTGTCTCTGTTGGAGGACGAACGGTTCGCTATCAGAGATAGCAGACTGTCTATTTTGGTGATTTCTGCTCGAATTTTTCTATAGTGGTGTTTTTGAATTTTTATTTGTTTATAATCTCAAATTTCAGCATCTTTGATGATGCTCTCTTCATTTGTTAATTTAGATCGTCCGATTAAATCTGAACGGCTAATCTCTAATTATATGATTCAGAAAATTTTTATATTATAAAATCACATCCATTCAAATATAATCGAACAATTCATATTAAAATAGATGCAGAGGATATCGTTTCAAAAACACCTTCGCTTGAAATAACATACTATATATAAATGGGCCGGATGGGTCCAGATTGGATGGTCAGTTGGGCCCAGCTCCTCTAATTTGTATATATTATTATGTTTTAATCCCTGTAATAAATTCTGTACTGTTTTAATTTATGGATGCTCATCCTTTGATACAGTATATCTGTATAACATGTTTCATGTTTTGTTTCTGAAATGTTCTAAAACAAATGCTCTTCTATAGTCAACGCGCGGTCAAAGCGTGAGACCCGCACGTCAGTATCAGTAGGAGAGATGGAGGAAGCAAAACACGGAGCACTATATCAACGTCCGTCTGTATAGGAAATGGATGCACATCCTTTGGTTATGCCGTTTCCAAATGTGTAATGGCAATTACCAAACCAAAACTATTGTTTCTGTTGCTGAAACCATTTACACACAAATGCAATATTTATGCAATATTAATTTTGTCTTATTAGTGATGTTTCATTCACTACATTTAATGAGAGAAACTTATTTACTAATTTTTTACCATCTGATAAACAAGAGTAACTAGGAACCATTTTTTTTGTTTTTCGGACTTGTTGCTATTTTTTTTTATAAAAGATTCATTCATACAATCATACAAATATGAATTATGAAAAATAAAATCACTTTTATATTCTTGGTATTTTATTTTTAGAAAACTCAACAACATACCATAACAACCCGAATAACAAAATATGAATTAGCCGTTCGATCTGCTTATTTTATTTATCGTGATTGAAGGATTGACGTGTTCTTGTTTTCTTTCTTCTAATTTAAAAGTGTTTGACCTAAAACTAATAAAATGATGACACTCTTTTGTATTATTCTACAAAGATTCTCACTCAACTTATTGTGGTTTTTTCATTATCCATAATTTAATTATTAAAATATTTATCTTTGTATAATTTAGTACTTGCAATTTGCAGATAGAAGTTATTTTTATTTCAAAATTTATTTTTGGATGAAGCCTAAGTTCTATCTTGAAAATATCTCAAATATGCATCACTCATACCTTATTCTAGATTTTTTTTAATTGTGACTCCATTTTTTACAAAAAATCTCATTTTTCTAACATTATCCTCTTTGTTTATTTAATTTATTATTAATTTGTTACTAAAATTTAATTGATTAGTATATCATTTAAGGCAAAATATGCTATGAAACAAAATTAAGTTGGATTGCACTATTATTGATAATAATTCAACGACTATGATTGATTCTAATGACACTCTTGATGAAAATTTTGATCCACAAAAGAACTACTCTTCATTTAGAGCACAAAGGTCCATTTTAATCTCTAACTAAATAGAATAATAAAAAATAAAGAAAAAATGGAAGGAATGATCATGATGAATTAATTGAACTAAAACGTAAAAAAATTATTTTTAGATTAACAATGTTTTTTTACTTTAGTTAAAAGCATGAAAGCACACTCCTTACTATTAATTAATGCAATAATTAATACATACAATTATATTTGAAGAGTTCAACTGACTTTTTAACTCAGATCCTGAGGGGGGCTATTATAAATAAAATAATTATGCCAACTATACAATGGCCAAAATGAAACCAAAATTAATTAAATAGAGTTGAAAAATGTTCTCATTAATTGAACTCATCACTTTGGCCAGGTAAGATATATATTAGATCTCAAATTTAGGTACCATGTATTCTTGTCTGGTGTTATTGCATATTAAATAGAGTATCATTTCTTATCATGTATTGTTGCATAATAATATTAACTAGTAAATGCTCGCCCTCCGCGCGAAAAAGTTAAATTTGAAACTTAAAATGCTACAGTAAAATCAAATAAAAAAGATTTCAGGGGAAAAAAAATAAAAATGCTACAGTTATTTCGTTGTAGCGCGATACAATGGAAATCATATTTATAACCACTGTAGCTAAGCATGTTAAACTTTTATATATATATATATATGTAGGATTGTTTCAACTTTCTCGGATTTTGCTGCAAAGAAAAAGAAGTATCTATTTAAATAAAATTTTAATTTGAAAATAAAATTATTTAAATTTAAAAAAATGTTGAGCACTAAAAAATATTTTTTTGAAAAACTAAAGACATGCATACCATGCAAATAATATTTACGATTTACCGCGCATGCAATAATTCGACATATCAACACAAAATATAATTGTGATCTTATATTGCACCTTAGTAAATAAATGTATATTTTAAATGAAGATAGATCAAATACTCATTCACCCGTGTTCAAAAAACAAAGAGAGCAAAAACTAACTGAAATGTGTACAAATTAACAAATTGATAATTTATAGGCATAATTAAAAATTTGAAAAGTTTAACATTGTTCTTTTTTTACTATATAAACTCTACTTTAAAGCTGAAAGTTATGATCTTTGTTCTGAAATTTGGAATGAATTGACTTCTATGTTGATTAAAGTATCAATATATAATCATATTATATAAAATAACAGAAGAAAAATAAGAAGAAGAATGAAAGAAATAATTGTGAAAAATAAGAAACAAAACATGAATTATAATACTATACCTCAACACCACTAAGAGTAGCATTTACCAAAGTTGGAAGAGCTTGTCGATTGGTTTGCATTTCTGCTTCAACTGTCAAATTCTCAAATCGAATTTCCACTGGTGTAGCTTCATCACCAACACTACATATTCATACATACATTAAATCAATGATATATTATCAATTTTATTTTCATTTTAGCGACTTTTACGTATGAAGTTTACAGTACGGTACTATCGGTATCTGGTCTATTCGATTTGGTTCAATTCCGAACTTTGATTTGATTCAATGAAGCTCATGAACTATTAGTTTTGATTCAAAAATAAATCTTAATTTTTTTTCTTAATTCAAATTGCTCCATGACTATTGAATTTGATTTAATTTCTTTTTTAACTTTCCTAACATAATTAGACATATTGAATCAAATCAAATAGTTTAGAGACAGATTTTTTCTCTTGATATAAGCATATATATATATATATATATATACATTAATTACTTACTAGTTACTATCATTAATTAAAGAACTTGCAAGTTGCAACATATGTGAATAATTTGAAAAGCTTCTGTGATTAATTGATCACCTTTCTTTTCTCTCTTTGAGCATCCTAAGAAACTTCTCATTATCACCATGAGTTAGAGGAGGCTCTTCTTTCCACTTCATATTCTCTCTCTCTCTCTCTCTCTCTCTCTCTCTCTTTTGATACTCTCTCTCTCTCTCTCTCTCTCTCTTCTTGTATCTCTTTATATTTTTCCTTTTGTTTCCTGATACACTTAGCAAGAGGTGCTAAGTGCTATCTCACGCTTACTAGTTAAGGTAGCTTAGCAAAGTTCATATGTTTCAATGCCTTGTGCGAGAGCAGAGATTGATATATATATATATATATATATAAAGTGGCGAGAGGCAAGATTGATATATATATATATATATATATATATATAGTGGTTCATGAGTAGACGGTTGCTTGTTTTAATAGTGTGCTTGATTAATTTGTTCATTTATTATATTTTCAATCTACCATGCTGGATTAATGACTTGCATGCTCTAATAGGAAATGGTCCCTAGTTACCATATTAATTAAAATATTATCAAACAAGAAAAAAATTTCATATCTGTGATTGTACAAAATAAAATTAATGCGTTGATTTTAAAAATATAATATGGAAACTGCGTTTCTCATTCAAGTATTAATTAGAATTATTCACAAATTCTCATAATTGAGTAGCGACAAAAGAGTGCAATATAAAAGTAAAAGTAGAATAATGTTAAATTTGAAAGAGTATTAAAATAGTGTATTCTTGACTATTCTTAAGAACAAAAATGTGGCCTGACAGTTATTAGATCGAATAGTAGAAATATTGATCATTGTGGTAATAACACTTAGGACGGTATAATAATAATAATAGTAATAATAATAATAATTATTATTATTATTATATAACAATCATAATTTAAAATTAATAATAACATTAACAAATTAAATAATATAATAAAATATTGATAATATGTGTTTTAAGAAGAGTTTCTTGCAAGTTGTAAAACTAATAAAATAAAAAATAAAAATGATGATGGTACAGTATAATGTTGATAATTCTAATAATAACAATGTTGTTAATATACTTATAGAGTTGGACTATTTTACTTGCAAAAATCATGATTAAAGCGGTACTTTACATTAGTATCTCGAGATTTAAAATCCAAATTATCAATCCAACTATTGAACATGATCTCCATATTGAAATCTACTCGGAGATCAAAATTTTACTTTTTCTAGAAATATTTTACTACTTTTTAAAGAGAAAGAAAATTTATTGTTTTAACGATTTCTAGACCATCCAATATGAATTATTTTACGCGTCTCTAAAAATAGTTCAAAATTGTAAAAATATATAAAATTGAGTCTCAAGTAGATTTCAATATGAAATCATGTTCAACGGTTTGAATTAGTCATTTGAACTTTGAAACTCTAGATACACATGCAAATTAAGTACCCCTTTAATCATGCTTTGCAAAGTAGAATAGCCAACATCTATAACAATAATAATATAATTAGGCAAAAACTTGGGTACTCCAAAAGATGGGTACACTAGATACTTAGGTCTATCTGGACCATTCAATTAATCGAGATTGGTGAAAAATGATTTCTTTAAAAAATGCAACAAAAAGTTAAAGTGAATCATTTTTCACCAATCTCGACGAATTGAATAGCCTAGATAGACTGGAGTACCAAGTGCGCTCATCTTTTGGAGTATCCAAGTTTCACCTATATAATTATTATGAGTTGTGTTATTATACTTCATAAAGCACCAAGTTGTATATACTTTACACTCGTATCTCGAGATACGAACTGCAAATGGTCGATTCGACCGTTGAAAATGTTATCCATACTAAAATCTATTTGGAGATAAAATTTTATATTTTTTATAATATTTTTACTATTTTATCGGATGAGTGATTAGTCTAACAATTTCAGACTCCAATTTAACAAAATTTTCACCCATGCAATAAAATAGAAAAAGAAATTAAAAATGCAAAGTTCGTTCACCAAGTATATTTTAATATGAAGAACAATTTCAACGGTTCGGATCGACTCTTTCCACTTCGTATCTCGAGGTACGAGTCTAAAGTATATGCAACTTGATTGCTATATGAAGTATTTTAACACAACTCTAATTATTTTATTATTATTATTATTAATATTGATAATATAATAAAAATAGTACAGTATTAAATAATATAAAAAAGGAGATGGTACCCGATCTGAAGATTATTAGATATTAAATCATCACGTAATTTTGGAGGTTTTCAAATTAGATTTCGAAAACCACTTTTTATGTTTACTTATATGGGCAGTATGTACGGCCAACGTTTAAGCGCATCATATATTGATTTGCAACGCCTTAAAATATTTACGATGAAAGCAAGTTTAAATTGTTGGAAGTGAGATGTCAAATTTTATAAGTAAAATTTGTTACAATGAAAGCAAGATTAAATTGTTGAAAGTGAGATGTCAAATTTAATAAGTAAAGTTTGTGTACTATATGTTATATGATTATTATATTAAATATTATCATTAATATTAAATTGTGTAATATAAAATAAATCATATAAATATGTAATTAAGAAAATGCATAATTCGTATATTGCTAAGTTTTGAATACGAGTACATATAGAATTAAAGTGAATTAATTATAATTATTGATGAACCAATTATAATTAATTTAATTAATATTAATGTGAAGATTTCATGTTATGTCGTAATTTTTATTGATTACGAGATCTTAATAAGATACCGAGAATGATATCATGATCTTTAAAAATGACAATATCTTGCTAAGATCTAAGAAATATACAAAATTTTACTAAGATCTCAAGAAGATATGATATTTTGTTAAGATGTCAAAAAGATACATGATCTTACCATAATTACGAGGTCTTTCAAGATACTAAAGGCACTAGTACTTAAGCGTTGGATCTTCAAGGAATACGGGAGTGTTAGGTGTGCATGTATTGTACTTAGTCTCTATTTTGTTCTCTTCATTAAAGACA
>CAXKVX010002696.1:0-25619 GCA_964058865.1 Eleocharis quinqueflora
GAGCATTTCAGAAACTTCCCACAATATCTGATGTACTTTTGGTGAAAGCGTAAGTATTACTATCACACATTAAAAGACAGTAGCGCTATTGTCATGACCGGTATTCCTTTTATCATTACAGAAAAAGGACTTCACTACCAATTATACTTTTTAAGGGTTGAAACTCAGACGATTTCTTTGCCTAAACAGAAATATTACCAGTCTTTTGGAATCTCTATCTGATCGCTAAGGAATGTGCCTGCAGATTCGTTATTTCGCCAAACTTCTCCAGTGCCTGCTCCCCTCCCTCCAGTGCACTCCAGATGAGGTCTCTCAATTCTTCATGCCCTTGACTCTTCAGTACTAGATCATATGCATACCTCATCACCTTGCTTACATACGCAACCTCCCCTTCCCCTTCACTCTCTCCAAACTGCATCTGGCTATAATTCCTTTTTCTTGCAGATTTTGACCATCGCTTTATGATATACCTCTGTGGGATGTGACGCACATTTTTCACACTCATGGCCTTGAGAGAGTGCGAGCAGAGTATACCCATTGTCTCAAATTTCTTGCAGTCACACGACACTTGTATCGGCTCTGAGGTGTCAAGCATGACAATGTATGATTTTGACCCCCGTCCCTGATTGGTACACTCAAATCGATACGAAGTACCACCAAGTGGGGTCTCCTTGAAAAATGTGGCGCCACAACCATCCAGAAATTCAAGCTCAAACAGTTTATATATCTTGTATGTGTACTCTTTAGAAGCATGGTTCAATACATCACTATGCCGAATTGCACAGACAATCGGCTTCTGTGCATTATGCAAGTCCTCTTCATATTCCTTCTCTCTCCAGTCCTCTGTCAATTTGTCGACAGAGTGCGCACACTTTTCCAGTGGCCCTGTCTTGTCAGTAATTCCATCTAACACATTGTTCATGGTCTCAGTCCGCTGGTCCCATTCGATGCCTCCATCATATGCATCTTTGTTAAGAGCAGTGCACCACTTGGCTCGCAGCTTGTACAAGTTGTTTAGCCACTTGTGATCTTGTAATTTAAACTCTTTGAGCATGGTGGACCAGGTCTCCTCAAGCTCAGCCTCAGAGTCACACCCGTGCAAGCACTTGTTTAACATCTTGTGAAAGGATTTTGAGTCGTTCAGATTTAGAGAGCCAAGGCGAGGCATGAGGTTTTTGTGTATGTACCGCTGGTATATTCTGTGCCGAGTACCAGGAAGCACCTCTTCTATGGCCCTCCCCATGTTCAGATTTTGATCAGTAAATATCGAACTTGGTGCATGACCCCCCATTGATTCCAAAAATGACCTAAATAGCCATGCAAATGACTCAACTTTGTCATCTAATAGTAGCG
This sequence comes from Eleocharis quinqueflora, assembly GCA_964058865.1. Lineage (NCBI taxonomy): Eukaryota > Viridiplantae > Streptophyta > Magnoliopsida > Poales > Cyperaceae > Eleocharis > Eleocharis quinqueflora. The sequence continues at coordinate 1,354 of CAXKVX010002696.1, forward strand.
CACAGCCAAACATTATGTTTTGCCAATGGTGATTAACCCCAATAAAAGGAGCACATATCATGTTATACTTATTAAGCCTCAAACTGGTATCAAAAACAACTACATCACCAAAGGAATCGTAATCAATCCTGCTTCTACCATCTCTCCAGAAGAAATTACACATGCGGCCACCTTGGTCTAGTTGTACATCCCAAAAGAACATGCCATCTTCATTTGCTTTGGTTTTAAATACATTCACCAGACTTTGTGACTCTGACCCTTCAATAAAGACTGGCTTTACAATTTGCTTCACCTCTTGTTGAGTTGGTTGTTGCACAGAGTAAGATGGGGATGACCCATAATTAATGGCCTGAAAGAAAGGGCTTGTCATCAAGTCGATTAGCCGTTGCCGGCCTGCTGTGTGAGACCGGGCAGACCTTAACAAATGCCTTTCTTCAGGTTTAACCAAGGGGTGATTGTGCTCTTTCACCATGTGTACAACTCGCCAATTTCCTTCTTCATCAACCCGAAACCGTACCATAGCCTTGCAATTGGTACGGGTATGGGGGTCTTTATAATCAGCCTCAGTTAATTTATCACCATCCCTTACCCCTTCCTTGGAGCAGTAGTAATCTTTAGTACATATATTTTTTGTGCCGACATAGTAATATTGCTTACCTTTTCGGACACTAAAACCCATTTTGTGGCCATATTCACAATATAACCTATGAGCCTCTTCTTCACTTTTCACTACTTTATTCACCAACTCATTTTCATCAGATTCTTTTGGGGCATGAATAGGTGTAGCCGGCTCATCCTTTTGTTCTATTGGTATGGCTTCTTCTCTTGGTGGGGTCTCATTTTCTTTCTCAGCTGTATCTTGGTTTGGGATTTCATCTCTTTCAGCCTCTGGAACAATCTCTTCAGTTGTATTCTCAGTTGGTTGATCATCTCCATTCCTCTCTTCTTGGATGATCATGGGGTTTCCAGATGGTTCTTCAATGTCAATAGTCTTGGTCATTGCTGTAATTATGAGAAAATGGTTAGCAATTCGAGTACTCTTTTTTTACAGATGTAGGATGAAGTACTGAACATATTATAAATGAAAATTCAGGAAGAATAACTGAAGCAGAAAAAATTCCGGCGGGAAAATATGAAACAAAAAAGAAAATCAGCCAAAATAATTGAAGCAGAGAAAAAGGCACGCTAACAAAACTGTAAATAATCATAACAAATGCAATTCAGTTTTGAGCACTAGGTATCCCACGTTGGCTATTTAAAAATCTTTACCAATGAACATGGTAACAAGTATGAGGCCGCCATAAGTCTTCACAGACCGAACATAGTATCGTATGTATGCGAAATTGCAGGAAATTTAATGTGTTTGATTTCAAATCTAGTTACATGGAAAGACTACACTGGCATGAGGAAAAAAATTTACAACATAATGAAGTTACTTCAACTTCCAGGACTATTCGTACAATAAAGTTAGTTTGTATCATAAAAACAGAATTTCATGTGCTTATTATAGGGCTTATCCTGCTATGAAAGAGTGCTAAATCTACCTTTTGCAACAGAGAAGAACTAGCATCTTCACAATATCTTTTTATTGTTTTATACTTTTATTTACAACAGGTAAAAAGCAATGCTTTTATTTTCAGAAAAGGGAGCAAAGCATGTCCGAAGCCCTTCGGAGTTCGGACCATATCCGTAGTAATAAAGTATTTGCACTTCTTACAAACATCAAAAATCCAACCCACAACATTTTCGTTCAACATCTCTGATAGGGCCTCTACAATCGGCCCGTTAGAACTTGACATCGGGAGCGAAAGCAAGGCGCGGCCCAGGGCGGCCCAAGTAAACGACCCGCCAGAGCAAACCCGTTTCCGTCATTTCAAGCCTATAAATATGCAGACTTCTGGTAGAAAAAGGACAACTTACCCAAAATATGACTAGCTACTAGATTTTCCTCTTTATTCTCTCTGACTCACCTGTACTCATTCCTCGGGTTGTTTCCCTTCGGTTCGGCAATAATAAATTCCTTTCCTTAATTATTTTCTAGTCTCGGCATAAACACTAAGTCGGGATCAATCTCCATTAGTAATAAAGTATAGAAGCCGGGATCAATCTCCATTAGTAATAAAGCCGGCATCCAAACATCAGAAATCCAACCCACAACATTTTCGTTCAACATCTCCATTATTAATAAAAAGAACTCTCAATAATCTTCTTAAGCCCTTCATTTCTTACAAGTATAGAAGAAGAAAAAAGAAACCTTATTTCTGAAAATAATGCAAGATGAAAAGAACTTATGTTTAATTTAATATTTAATTACAGAAAACCTAAGTTTCATCTATTGCAGTTTCTTTTGACATTTTGAATTTCTCTCATCTTGAAATATATATATTCTTAGTTCTTGGTTATGAAGGTCATGACTAAATATATATTGATCCTATTTCAATTGCTTCTCTTTGTATTATAATTTCTCGAGGGATCGAATTGCTGGAAGAAATATGAGACATGAGCGTTTACAATGTCATTAGTCTTTCAGATACTTTAAATGCAAAGATAGAAACATTGGAACATCATGATGCAAAATGAAAAACAAAAGACAAGTAGAAAGGTGTTATCAAGGCTGCTAAAGCTTCCATACTTATCTTTCCCTCAAAAAATCAGGTACTAAACAATTTTGGTGAAAGAAACTGCAAAGAGGATGCAGGACGCATCCAGTAAATTTTCTTTCACTTTCACAAGTAAATAAAACATAATATTATTTCTCTAAATTCGAATAATGGGTACATGTGTCATTAATTAATCAGATTTGAAATAGGATAGGTACTACCCTTCAGATGGTGACACAACCCAAAGGACTTTAAACAAGCTATGTCCCCTTTTTTCAGAATTATTGAGATGCTCTGATCCTTTCTTGAATTACTAGTTCACGGGTTATGACCTTATCATATTTTGTTTGAAATGGCCAAGAAAGAGTTATCACCAGTATATACTATCATATGAATAGGCAATTCATTTTCTTTTCATCTATTCCCTCAGAGGAAAAAAAAAAAGAAAAGAAGAGATTCTTTCAAATAATATGATAACTAGCCAGTAGCCACTCGCAAGTGGAAACTTAATTTGACCTAATTTACACCTGACTTCCAAATCCTGCTCTAAGTGAAAAAAAAACCATTGCATAGCATGCGAAATCAGATTACCTATTGGAGCTTCGATTCTCTCTAACTCTTCCGTTCAGCACCTTTAATTTCCCTATCCAATTTCTATCTGATGAGAAATTATCAACAAAAAAAAACTGAAATCATAACTTAAGTTGAAAGAAGGCGAAACTCAGAAAAGAGAAACATATAGAGCCATAGACTGAACAAGCAACGGGGTGTCGAGAGATTGCTCACCTCAGTTGCGATTTTGCGAAAGAAAAGAACGAGAAGAGCAAGCGAGAAGACAAGTCGCGAGTCGCGAGTCGAGTCGGAAGAAGCGGCGGAGGAACGAAGATGTGGGCTTACTGGGCTCGGTCCGGTGAAAATGCGGCTCATCCATATTCCATTTTCAGGTAATTCGATTGACTGTGGCCGTCTGATGCCACCTTTTCTATTTTATGTGTATAAGAATAATTATTAGAAATGAAGTATCTTTTCTTTATTTGTGACTAGCAATTTTTCGTCTTTTGGAGGCATTTTTGAAAAAATGTATCAATATTGATCGGTCTTTCGTTTTGCAATTTAGTTGTTAGTCAAAAGAGATCTTGTCAGTTGATTTCTTCGAAAGCATATAACATCATATTTTTATCACATCATTTCGTAAGATGTAACAAATATAGAAAAAAATTTGATTTAACTTAATCATGACAATTAGCTCCGCAAATATTAAATTCATTTAATATCATTAACTTTTGCTAATAATATGATGAAGCTACATGTGGAGATAGGTTTTCTTATTTGAAAAATACAAAAATATTCATAAAAGTACAAAAAATTATAAATATATATATAAGATTTCATCAAAAGTAAATTTCACCACAAATGTGTCCAAACGTATGAAATTTTAGTACTAATAAATCATGTTTGTAGTTATAAAGATAATTTGACAAAATAAAAACTCTCTGTAAAATAATATATATATATAGAATAAAAATAAAAATATAACATAACATAACATAATATAATATAAATGATTCTGATTTGACTACCGAAAATATGGCTTTCACCTCTTTTTAATAGAATTTCATACTCGTGAAATATACAGCTTGTAGTTATAATAATTTTATTTTGGTAGAATTTGGTAAATCACATAGGAATTATCGATATTATGTTTATTTCGCTATTTTATTTTCTGGATACGCTACTAAGACATTCTTTGGCGTCAGATGTAGATCGTGCGAGTCCAAACCATCTCCAGCACCTTCGTAGCTCCGATTGAGGTCATTTTCAAATCGTTGGAAAGATCGTGATGAGCTCTATTATCTCAAGTCCAAATGTTCTAAATTAAGCAAGCATACAAATAATTTAACTAAAATATGTCTTAATGATTGCCCTTGAGTCTTTTGCTCATTTCTCTTTTGCATCGTTGATTTTGCAATTAATTCCTACAAAATTCTCAAAATATAAAGCATTGTAAAATTCAAATTTATTTTGCAAATCGACAAATACAAAAAAAAAAATTGTTTGAGACAACAATATTCAATCAAGAATAGAAAAAAAGATTTTCATGTGCACGTGAATAACTAAAGTTAGATTATAGTCATCATTAATTTGCACAAAAATAAAAAACATTAATAAAAAAAAAAATAAAAACACTGAAATAGACATAATCCAGACGCAATAATTGAAATAGACTTTTTTTATCTAAGATAACAGACTGTTCTCACTATCTAAGACAACGGACCAAGTCCGCCATGTTAGACGACATACCATGTCCGACCTGATCTATCTAAGAAAGATAAACATGTTATCATCCTTCACTAAAATTCTACTGCCAAAAGATATACAAACTGTCAAACTTCAGCCCATTATTTTATACAACATGTGCACTACATCAGAAAATAAACAGTGGTAAATAAATAAAGTATACATGTATTATATATATATATATATAAAGTATACATGTGGTTTTAAATTCAAAAATTCAAAAAAAATTCAAAAAAATTCAAAGAAAATTCAAAAATTTCAAAAAAAATAGAAAAGTTGGACGGATCCGACCCGACCCGTGCCCGACCCATCTGGACCCGCCCAGACCCTACCCGCTCGGGTTTATCACGGGTCAGGTTGGGGGTTTTGGGTTCGAACCCGTGCATACCCGCCGTACCCGTGGATTCGTGGAACCGTGGATCCGGGCGGGTCGGATCCACGGGTACCCGCCCCGCCCCGTTATTAATTCACTAGGGTGCTCCATGGAGTACCAAACTTCTAAAGCTCCACACCGTATCTCCAATTTAAAATTCCAACGACCGATCCGAACCGTTGAACATGATCTACATATTGAAATCTACTTTAAGATTGAATTTTACATTTTTTTTTGAACTTTTTTGCTATTTTTTAGAGAGGTAGGAAAATTACAACTTTTGTTGTTCCAGAAACCGTTTGATTAGCAACTTTTCTACCTCTTAAAAAAATAGCAAAAATTTCAAAAAAAATGTAAAATTCAATCTCAAGTAGATTTCAATATGTAGATCATGTTTAACGGTTCGAATCGATCGTTGGAATTTTCAAATTGGATATAACGAATGTGGAGCACGATCGATTTAGTGCTCCATGGAACACCCATAGCTCGGTAACATATCTATATATGAGATATGTTACCATGCTGCGCAAAGTAAAAAAAGTGTGTTACTTCGGCATAAAAAATCATGCACCGACAACTCAAATGACTGATCTAAGTTGGTTAACACAATTAAGACATCAAAATCTCTTACTAAACCAATTTTGAGCGCATTTGAAGTTTTGTAGCTATGGTTTTTGAATTTTTGAAAAATGAGCAAAAATAACATAGTTTAATAATTTAAATAACACTATTTTTGTTCACTTTCAAAAAATTCAAAAAAATAGCTACAATACTTCAAATGCGCTCAAAATTAATTTAATAAGAGATTTTGATGTCTTAATTGTGTTGACTAACTTAAATTAGTCATTTAAATAGTCGATATATGTCAAAGTAAAACACTCTTTTTACTTTGCACAGCACGATAAATCTATATATACTTAGTCCGCTATTATTGAATGATGTCATCTATAAGATATTTTGCTTTCAGTTTATATATAATAATGATTATCCAAAAGAATGATACCACCATATCTCTCCACTTCTCTAGCAAATGCAACATCATCCTCTCTTCTTCATAATGGTGATTGGATATCAAATCAGTATGATTATTATCTTTGAGAAATTTAAAATTTTTATAATAAAGCCTTCCCAACTTCCCATAATTTCAGTACAAAATTTTCTACCATGTAGTAATATAAGAAAAAAAAAATTCGAAACTCGATTTATTTTTTTTAAAACCAAGAGCACTCTAAAATTCTGCCAAAAAAACATAACCAAACAGTTCAAGACCGATTGATGAATTGATGAATCATTTGCTTTAATTAGAATTTTTTTAAAATGTGATTTAGGGAAGAGTGTCATTGCAAACGAAATGAAGATGAAATAGAAGGTGCATATAGTATAAAAGGAAGCCTTGGGTCTTGTCGCATGTGATATGAAATGAGAAAAGTTATGCATTAAATGGACTTGTCTATTTCAGTATTTTTTTTGTTTATTATAAAAAATTTCGGCACATAAATAAGTAGGTAAATTTTTTAATAGATCATAAGTAATAGAGACCATTCAATTTCAAAGATCCAACGGTCTTTATAAAATAATTTTGGATGCTCTGAGTTTGTTTTCGTCAAAATTAACAAAAATAGAAGTCAGAACAAACTAAGTCCTTCAAAATAAAATCCATAGAAGGGTTGCTCAAAGAAATATGTTGATAAAAACAATCCAAAGTGCACATTAAAATTTACATAAGTGTTTGAATACAAAAATAATAATATCGTAACTTATATGAAATTACACTTGACTCTGAAATCAAATGATCATGAGAAAAGCACCAACCTATTTCTCAAAACACTAATCCTTAAAGAGCAGTGAACACATCACACAATTGTATACTCTCCACTAGCATGTACCTCTCTAACAGTCTTAACATACTCATCCTCTTCTCCTTCTTCCTCTTGTTCCTCGTCCCCTTGTTCGTTTTCCTCCTCATTCCCTTCTTCAATGAACCCAAAGCCCGATAAACGGGTTGACAAACTTGGTACCACTTTTGCTTCCTCGTCAATTTTCATGATTTCCTCTACACTTTGAAGGGAGTAAGTCGGCGCGCCGTTGTCCTGCTTATAGAACACTGCTTGTACGGGCTCAGTTAGTTCTCTTGGAATGTTCTTCAAAAACCAAGGATGATTTCGTATCTCTCTTATTGTTATTCTCTGTTAAACAGAGAAAAATATCAGCACTTACAATTCAAAACCAAGATCGTCGAGGAATTATTGATTAATGAAGGTTTTCTCATATCATTCAGTACCTTGCCAGGATTCGACACAAATATTCGACTAAGGAGTTCCCGGCAATCTTGTGAAATGTGGACATAATCAGGAATTACATACTGAACTGACATTATCCTCTGTAAACAGAAAATATACATATATAAATGTTGTTCATTTTGGTAATTATAAAATAATTATGAGATCATATATAGGAGATCAACATCAGAGAGTGAAAAGAAAGGAATAACAAATTAGAAGCAATATGTACCCCCATTGTTTTCCTGAAGTTCCTTGGGTCCTCTGGATCCTCAAATGGGTATCCTCCAACAAGCATCACAAAAAGGGTTACACCACATGACCACACATCTGCCATCTGTTTATGCAAGAGAAACATACAATGCATGAGGTCATAGAATTAAGTGACAAAGGAAAGAAAAATCATAGTCCATTTTAGGAACAAGTAATCAAGTAACTAGAGTATGGCTAATGTGAAAACAATTCAAATTTTATAATCTTTTAGGTCAAAATTGAGATTTAAGTTTCTCAACAAATTCTTCATATCAAAATCTTGTAGAAATCAAATTTCGTGATTTTTAAAATTTTCTAACTATTTTTTAAATATTTTTTAAAAACATACATGTTTAATATTAAAAAAAGTATCCTTTTCTAGATTGTTTTTAAAAATAGCTAGAAAATTTTAAATATAACGAAATTTAATTTTCTACAAAATGATATCCAAGTGGTAAAATGACAAACTGACTTTGTTCTTTCATTTAATTTAATACACTATAATTGCAACAAAATAGGTGAACCACAAACTTGTGAAATTCCTAGAAAAAGTAGTTGAGGAAAACCCAAGGTGCAATAGCACCTGATGTGACACAGATCAGGATACTACTAGATAACACCAAGTGTTTGACAAAAGTTTCCCTTATAGTGATCTTGCTTATGAGTTGCATCCATCAATTTGTGCTAATTACCGGAGACAAATAGAAAATACAAGGTACTAGGTAGGTTCATGTATTCAAGTAGAATTAAAACTTCATATTTGATAAGGACTTTTAGGAAAACAACCCTTCAAATGGAAATATACACATGCCCTTCACATTCCCCACGTTTAATTAAATTTATACCCCCACAATCACTTTATTCGTTTGAAAATTCATAAGATATCTTCCAAACACTTGTAATATCAGTTCAAATCTTTATCTTACAATATTAGTTCAGTGATTCTGACTGAAGTAAAGATAATACTTTTTTTTTCTGATACAAGAGGTATCGATCCAGATACTGCCAGCTTTCGATTAATTACTCGAAAGTTTTAACACCTGCACGGCTGCACACAACTTTCTACACTAAACCTATCTATATATAAACAACAACAAAGAAGGATATTTCATTAAGGTAGTGCTACAATTTTCTTGTGTACTCCACTGACATGCATACTACAGAAAATAATGAAAGTATTAAAAAATGATTTGTGGAACAGTTTAAGCATAACCACCAGCTTATATATAGAATTTTATATTTAATAACTCTTCTGTTTCAAGGATATCATGCAAATTGCTGAGATTTTCACTAGAATGTTCTTACATAAAATGAAAATGTAAGGAAAGAATCCAAATGTTTTTTGTTTTTGTTTTGTTGTGGTACAGTAGCAGCACCATATAGTATTTTTCAAGCCAGAAGGGAAATAATATTCAATAGGTGAGAGCCCTTTTTACAATAACCGAAGCTACTCTAAATGGCTCAATAATTTAACTGATAGCTATCTAAGATGACTTTTAAGGAAATTAAGTTCAATCCTCAGTGAACAAAAAAAAGGAAAAGTTTGGTCAAATCAAGTTGTTAATATTTTTTCTTTCTGAATTTAATTAATCATCCCTTTACCATTGTATCAAACATTGAAATATGAAAAGGATAAAGAAGAAGAAGAATAAATATGTCTGAAGGAAATTTATCAAGAGAATTTCATTTAGACGAAAAGGTTCATTAACTCTTTCCAAGTGTAAGTGTTCAATTTTGTTCCTTGCATTAAGAAAGGTATTCAATTTTTCCATCTGCCAAATTGTAACAACCCCAATTTCCAGGTCAAAGGGGTCTCTATTTCTGACCATTGGATGACGTGGCAGTCACAGTGTACTCCAACATTAGTACATTATTACGCTGTATATAATAAATGGACCCCACTAGTCTGAGAAACTCCAACTTCCACGTGTACCGTGCAAATTCTAAGAACACCCACCACCAGTGAACTGCCAAAGATACAAAGACTTAACGGGTCCGGAAATCACCTCAAGCGGACCCCACAAACTGATCCGAAACCAGCATGCCGTCGACAGTCAACACAGCCTTTTATCCATATCGTATGAGATAATTGATAAGACTGGTACGAATAAAATAAATTCTATCCATGTCCATTCGCTCTATTCATGTCATATTTGATAATAAGAAGGATATGAATAAAAAAATTATTGATACATAATTGAATATGAATATGAATAATATTTATTTTTCGTTAATTAAATAAATGAATAATATTTATTTTTCGTTAATTGAATATGAATATGGATATGAATAAGTTTTATAATTTATTTATGAAAAATAGAAAAATCATAATTATACAAATATTATCTTTTTCGTCTGTTATTCGTTCGTTATCATGTAATTTTAACGAATAAAAATAGAATACGAGTAAGTCAAATTTAGCGTGTAAGAGTAAGACCAATTTCGAACCGATACTGATACGAAAATACTTCTCACTCTACTCGTATCATATCTATTGGTATTCTTAAAAGTGAGAAGTGAGAACTAAAAAACAAACTAAAAAGGAAGGCTCTACTATTTAATTGTAGACCTTCAGATCAAAATTGACAGACCAATTTGAACTGAGAGAAAAGTTTTTGTGTAATCTAATATGTTGGATATAATTAACGATCTGAACTAAAAAAAAAGTAGGATCTTATTTTTCTAAAATAAAAAGCAGGTGATCTCAATTCAAAGAAGAGGTCGGAGATCAAGGGCGGAGTCATGCATGGGCAAGTGTCCGATCTTGATTTTCAAAAAATGTCAATTTTAATGTATTTTTAATTATTTTTGTAGTGAAAATGAGTTTTTAATGATATTTTAGTGAGTTTAGTGAATTTATGTCCGAACTTGATTTCAATCTCAATGTACGAATTTAATTATGCCCGAACTTAAAAAGTCCTGAATCCACCCGTCGGAGATCAAATTCAGTCGAAATTGAAATTTGTGAAAATTAACGATGAGCACCTCAAAAATTCGGCTGCTTGAACTTTGATCCAAAAAGAACAAAAATGAAAGGGGAAATTACGAAACTGACCTTGCCATCGTACTCGCGACGAGATAACACCTCTGGTGCGATATATGCGGGTGTACCTACCGCTGATTTCGGCTTTGAATGGAGAAGCGACGACTATTACAAAAAAAGGACAAGAAATATTTAAATCAATCAGAAAAGAACATCCAAATTAGATATTTTATTTTATATCTGTGTTCTAATATAAGCTGCATGCACCATTTGATTTTGACTGACAGACTGACACACATTTCTCCTTTAAAGCAATTAAACGAGATTACAAGGTTCTATTTCAAAATTGCTCACCTTTGAGAAGCCGAAGTCGCAAATTTTGAGGCGGGGCGCTGGGTTTCCGTCTAAAAGTGTGTTCTCCAGTTTCAAATCTCTGTGGCAAATTTTCTGAAAGACCCAAATATTTATCATATTTTTATCATAACTTTCCAGGGTAATACATTTCTTCTTTATTCGTTTTTTAGGAAGGAGAATTGTTCTAGTCTCAGGTCTCACCATGGAATGGCAGTAACTGACACCACAAATCAACTGTTGAAAGAAGTACCTTGACTGCACACACACACGCACACAAAAAATCCAAATAAACTTTAATTCAGAAAAAAAAATTAGAAAAGTTTAACAAACAAAAGATAAAAACCTCATCTTCGCTAAATCTTCCGGCATTTAATATTCGATCAAAGAGTTCACCACCGGCCGCATACTCCATTGCAATTCCAAGATGTGTTGGAGTTAGAACGACCTAGAATTAAGAAGAAGAAAAAAAAAAGGGAAAGAAAATCAAACAAAAGTTCAAAATTCTTTAAATAAGAACACAGAGTCCTGATTAAAATGTTCAACAAGCAACCTCTTTGAAGCCGATTATGTTCGGATGCCTTAACGACCGGTGATTTATGATTTCTCTCACGACGTGTTCGTCTATCTGCATGATGATCAAGAGAGATTATCAATATGATCAGATGCATGCAAGATACTAAAATGAAATGTATGGGAAAGATTGAAGAACTTACCTTCTGGCCCCTGGGAATATACTTCATTGCGACGAGCTCTTTGGTCTCCTTGTTGCGCATCAGCCTCGCAACGCCTGAATTTCCCGAACCGATGTCCTTCAGAAGCTCGTACTTCTCCATGCTTCTCACTTCTCAGGTTCTATATCAATGGATTTACAAGAGAACTAATGGAGCTTGATTTTGGTATATAACACGAAGAGGAAAAGAGAAGAAGTTCGGGAAACCCGATTTTTTTAATTCAATGATTATTAAAAAATACAAATTTAAATATCTGAGAATTGAAAGCAGAGAGAAAAGTTATTTTGCATTGGTTTTTACTTTTTAATAAATGTGCTACATTCACTTGTCCGTGGGCTCCGCATGACATTGGCTCAATAAAAATTTATGAACCAGGACCAATTATCATATTAAGTTTGTGCTGTTATTCGAAATTGATTTTCCACGTGGTCTTCGAAAAAAATAAATTGATTTCCACGAGGCAAAATTAACTAACAATTCTAAATATATATTTTTTAAGTTAATTCATTTCAAATTTACTTTCCAATAAATTGAAAGATATTATATTTTATTCTTCGATATTATCCTTCACAGATGATATGGTTAAAAAGACTAACAAAGTTTTTTCAACTAAATGACGTGTATGAAAGCAATTTTTCATTTAAAATTTTCTACTCATTATATATATTTTGACATTTGTAGCATTACTTTACTTCATAGCAACATTTTACTTTGGAGCATTATTTGAATCGATATTTATTGAGTTATATAAATTTTTCATATCGTAATGAGTACCAGAATAATGAGAGTGAGGAAGACACTACAGAGTTAGATTCTGAGGCTGAAACTGAATGCAGTCCTGAACCTAGGCACAAGGGTGCAGTACAAAACACAAGTTCTGAAGATGTTGCCATGGATAAAATGGCAGCTCAAGAGAAATCAGATGTGAGGGAGGTCTTAACAAGCGTCGAGGAAGGAGAAAGTAGTAATGCTCAAATACGAGACTGGTCTCTTGTAATTGAGGGTATTGCAAATGAAACTGAACCTGAAGAGGAGATTGCTCTAGCTAGATAGACAGCAACACTTTGAAGAGCAGGTGGAACAGGAGAAAAAAGATATCAGGTGCTGAAACTCAGGTCAAACTGGTAGAGGAGGAAGAGGGACCAGGGGCCATGGTGGTCTTTCAACACACTTCTCCCCTAGCTCAGTTACCTCCTATGACCAGACAGAGCTTGAGACTAAAGCTGCTTAATTCAGACCATAATGTACTTGACAAAGCAGTCAATAGAAAGATCAAAGCATTGGATCAAACTTCAGGTAAAGATGAAGGTAAAAACTCTATTAGTGAAGCTTTTCCTTTTCAAGAGTTGTCTGTTGACCAAGTGGTTGATTTGTTTTGTACCTTTAACATAAAACTAGATGATAACAGAAATGAAAGTATCCAAAAGGTACAATTTCTTAGATCCTTGTCCAAAAAACAATTTTCTCAAGCCTCCAACTATGGGGGAGGTAGACTTTAAAATAAAAAAGGGACAAAGTTTAATAGCAAAGAGATAGACAAAAGAAGATTTCTAGATAAGATAGTGTCAGAGATTGGGGCAGACCCTTTTACATGCTAATACTCAATTGGAATGCTAGAGGGTTGAACAACCTAGTGACAAATGTGTTGCATATATGTAAAATCTACAAGTTTCTTTGAGAAATATGACCAAAGTTAGTAAGTTTTAATCAAGATTTCTTTCATTTTTATCAAGAGTTCGAGTTACTGCTTTTCTCTTGTTTATAATGCAGGAAAAAAACGAGATGATCAGAACAAAGATTGGAGCATTTGGACTCAAAGGCAACAAAGCAGAAAACAAACAAACATAAATTGCGGGACACAATTGTTACCGTGCAGGTCGCAATTGGAGAAGATCATGTACTTAGGCGAATCCCACAACTCGCAAGTTGCGAGACGCAAGCTAAGACCTGCATGCCGCAATATGGAAGGTCCTCCAACAAGGCATGTAGTTGTGTTGGATTGCAAGTAGGCCTGTCAAATGTGTGAAACGTTCGCGAAATTTCGCTGTTTCGTTTATGTTTCGTTTGTTCTCGAAAAATACTTTTGTTTAATGTTTCGTCTACACGAATCATAAAATTTCGTGAAAAATACACTAGGACGAAACAATTTTCGTTTTTTTTTAAACGAAAGAGAAAATTATTTCGCGTAACGTTTCGTGCAGGCAAAATGAAACGTTGAAACAAAAATTTCATTTTGTTTGACAGGCCTAATTGCAAGCCAAAACCTGGGTGCACAATTCTCAGCACATCTTCAACATTTTTGCGGGCCGCAATCGGATTATGTCAGGCCGCAATTTGAGTTCGAATTGCCACCTCTTCGATGAATTTGAATTTTGAATGGGGGTTTGTTTAAATAATCTCAAATTCGTCAAGAAAAATACTATGTTTGTTGTTTTTGGAAAAACTCAGAGAGAGGCATCTAGAAATAAATTGGAAGCACGTGAAGAGAATTTCGAGAAGAAATTGATCTCGATTCTTGATTTATTCTTTTCTTTTCTTTCTCATGATTTATATTACGTTATCTTGTTTTGTTTTCTCTCTTTCCTATCATGAGTTGTACTTTTTTAGATTTGAAGATGTAAATTCGAAACTATGTTATTTTATATACTTGAATTTGTTCATATCTACTTGATTTTGTTTGTTGTCATTTATTTCTGATTATTATCTTGTGCCTTGCGATGCATGAGGACAAATTTAAATTTTAGAAATTAAATTAAAGTATTGAATTGTGAAACACCGAGAACCAGAAATATTCTAAGTTTAACTCAAATATCAAAAGATGAAGTGATGACTTAAGATTTAGATTGATAATGTGTTTTATTAGCATATTAAGAATCGAAAGAAAGAAAATGTACGTGTAATAAAATTCCAATTGAGCAGAAAGGATTTAGAACATAAAATTCAAATTGAGCGGATCTGAATATAGCACCCCCCAATTACATTTCTATGATTCCATCTCAAAAAAAGAAACAACCAACATGTACTTTGAAAAAGCAGCCGAATCAGTCGACAACACACTAATGCTTTACGGTTTTTTTCCGATCGTTACGGCTGAGAACAAGGTCATTTAGTTTTGAAGAATTCTTTGCAACTCCTATAAAAAGGAAAGAAATTCTGAATTTCAGATCTCATCAAAAAGTGAGTTTTAACTTTGGAGATTGTCAAGAACTCTTAAATTATGGCGAATGTAGCAAAAAATTATAGTACTATATATATATAGGCAGTTGTTCGTTTTCTTTATTTGATTAAAAAACGAAGATCTAGTTTGTCGAAAACTCTTAATTTACGGTGAATATAGCAAATGTTTCCAAAGCTAAGAACAGTTTATGATATTATAAGATTTTTTGTTTTGGTTGG
This sequence comes from Eleocharis quinqueflora, assembly GCA_964058865.1. Taxonomy (NCBI): domain Eukaryota; kingdom Viridiplantae; phylum Streptophyta; class Magnoliopsida; order Poales; family Cyperaceae; genus Eleocharis; species Eleocharis quinqueflora. The sequence continues at coordinate 16,620 of CAXKVX010002696.1, forward strand.
CGCTACTCATAAGAAAAATTCTTCTTAATACATCAATAAAATACCAAAATGGTTGCTTTGCACATCTCCAAATATTATTTTGTTTACATTGCAAAATCAGAAATTTCTTTTTGTCCAGGTAATGCAAAGTTTGGTTTGATGCTGGTATTTCTTGCAGAATTATATCTTTTCGCATAGTAATTTGACATATAGATTGCTCATTGTTAAAGCAGGATAGGATCATAGGATACAACAACTCACGAACTTATTTCTCCATGCAGACAACGATGGTTCAGTAACAAGATTAAAATATAGACTTGTGAAATCATGATCTTTTATCCTTTCTATTTTTCCTCGTGAGCAACCAAGACAAGCAATAATTACAGTAATAACTAATAAGAACAAAAGATACATTTGTTATTCCAAAAAGAGAACACAAAATACATCTAAATGATATTTTTTTTTCTTTTAGAAACGACATTATTTTTCACCTTTACACACAAATGAAAGTTCAACCTCTCAATAACACGGATACAAACTACATGATAAGTAATAAATTAACACTTAGCTACACACAAAGATATTAGAGAGACAAAGATGCAGAACTTTCTAAACAATACCGACAACATCATTTCTATAATGAAAGAAACAATCTAACCAGACCAAAATCCCTACAAACTGGTTTTCTCCTTACTCTCTGTCTGAACCAAAGTCTGATTCTCTTTCTTGTCTGTCTCAGGTACTCCAACTGTTTTTACATTACTAGAGACAACCCCTCCATTTGGTTTTTCAACGAAAATAAGGCATCCAGTAACATCATTCTTCTCCTTGCTTTTCAAAGTGTCCTTATTTGTTGTTGTTTGATTGTCCCCATTTAATTTTGACGCATCCTTCTTGCCATCTGCCTCCTTTACCTCCATCTCAACCTCATCGCGATTTGCTGTAGTGCTTTTGATCTTCTTTAAATTAGCTGAAAGTTGCACTGCACCATTTCCTGGGTTTGAAATTAAATGTTGATTTGGGTTTGAAGTCTGTAAACTTGAAGTAGAGGCCCTTATAGTTGAAAGATTTATGGTGGTATGTGCAGCCACGATAGGTTTGGTAGAGAGAGAAATGCTGCCAGATCTTATGTGAACAACATTTTTTGATTTTGCAGCCTCTAGCAGGGATCGGGCAGTAGAAGGGTTTGCAATTCGCCCGCCGGCTGCAAAGGCAGCTGCCTGAATTGAATTAGGGCTGGGTGATGGAATGGGTCGAGGCGTGGGGCCCACTGAGCCTATGAGTTGGGGTTGGGATTGAGGTTGGGGTTGGGGTTGGGGTTGGGGTTGGGGTTGATGTGGAGGGCCACCTGTCATTTGTTTCTTTGGGGCCAATTTAGCAGGTTTGGGGATGACAGCTGGGAGAGACTTGAGAGTTTGATTTGGATTGGAAGAGGGATTAAGAGGAGTGGCAGTGGGTCTTGCATCAGAGACCGTGCTGGATGGTACACTGGTATTGTTCTGGGCAGTTGAGTGCACATTACTGGTTCCTGTAATGTTTTAGAGAGAGAGAGAGGGGGGGGATCAGATTATCTTTATTAATTACTATGCTTTTGAGGTTCTCGAATTAAATTACGCACCAATCAGACAACTTGTTTTTTGTACAATTGATAATAGCTCAACAAATTATTACTTGGACTAGTAATTCCCAACCCGACCTGACAAGGTCCCAGGTACAGTGCCAAAGTTTGTTACCTTCTTCTACAGGCCAGGTCAGGTCAGCTTCCAATTAACCCATCATGACGTGATGGTATTAAGCATGTCACATGTATTTAAACATAAAGTTAAGGTGTATACTGCAGTCTGGCTGCATAGCGCAAACCTATTATGATAAATTAAATAAACCCAACCACAGCCAACATTGCCAGAAATAGAACAGCCACTAAAAGAAGGTACAATAAGGAAAGACTGGGGTACTGCATTTCCGAAGCAAGGGCACTAGCCTTCACACATGCCCAAAGGCCCCAACCACAAAACACCAAAACAAAATAAAATTGTTAAAGAACCAAAACGGAGAAACTTTTAAGGACAACAGATATTTGGTTGCTTCATAGAAGCTTATGTAAACTAACCAGATAGAAAAGAAGTAAAGCCTCCTAGTGCATGAGATATAGCCTCATGTGCCAGCCTCCTTTCCTCTGACGTGGTTGATTTTGCTGCACTACCCTGGCCAGTTTGACCCTGCCGCTTTTTAATCATGCTCCATCGCTGACATCCAAATACAAAATCTTCAACCAATAACAAAAGCAACCCAAATTTTTTTTAAATCCAACTTTTTTTACTTATTTTCAATTAGATATAGAAGGAAGTTTGCCTACTAATTAAACAAACAGAGAAAGAGGAAAAATTAGGTGCAGAACTCATACATGAGCAAGCTGATGTGGTGTTCTATCATGTTTGAAATCATCTTTCAAAAGCTCCCACTTTTCACCATATTTTTGGACCAATGCTATTAGGTCGGCATCCTCTTCTTTGCTCCATTGTTTTCTCTTCCTCTTAAGTGGAGCAGACCCAGCTATATCGACAGAATCTACAGAAGATCCCATTATAGATAATTGGTTTGGCTTTTGATCAATGGCTTGGCAATTGTTGTTGGTGCCACGAGAGATACGCGTTGGTTGTTGTTTGTCAAATGGAACACGTGGTGTGTTCTCATTGGCAGTGGTATTGTTGTGGGTTGAAGAAGGGTCCATGCCAGTTGGGTTCAATATAATCTGGTAATTCATTAAAATGAAAAAAACATGTCAAGTCATGATTTGAAATTCTAATAGTTAAAGTGGAGTACTTGTCAAGTCATGATTTGAAATTCTAATAGTTAAAGTGGAGTACTTGTATAGAAATGAAGTGCCACTGCTCACTGGGGTAAAAACATATACCTTGACACAAATTTTGGCCTCGGATAAGGCTTCCTCATTAGGTTTAGGCACAGCTTCTACTTCAAATTCCAAATCACTGTCATCATCCTACCATTATTTGAGAGAAGAATTTGTTGATTTCAAGAACTTACTGACAGGAGCAGATTGAATGGTCAAATAAAAAATGTGTCTGTGCCATGAGTCAACGAGACTAGAAAAATATGAAACAAACCAAGGGTTCTGCATTTTCTTCTATTTTTTCGAGTAGCTTCTCCCGATATGCCAGGTGTCGCCATAGCATCTGATACTCCCGAGCACATGTAATTCCCGTTGTGGTCCTTTGGGCAAGTTTCTTCCAGTCAATTTTTGGTGCACAAGATGCAACTTGTGATACTTCCTGGAGAAGTGTAACAACTGTTGTTGCGGTATACCTGTTAACGGCAAAACATAAGGATTTCAGTGCTTCATCCAATAAAGTTTGGAAGACTGCTAACAAACTTTTATCTGAGATATTATTAAACTTTATCAAATAATTTTGCTCTTTCAATATATTTTTATTGATAATAAAGGAGAACTCTAAAACAAAATATCTCCGTTAATACAGTGATAGAACCGTACATAAATCAAGGGAGAAGAAATATGAAGGAACTCAGAAGATACATAGCCGACGATCTCAACTGATCTAAGCGAAACCCTCAAAATATATGGTTTTCCTCCTTAAACCCTAAACCCTAACTCGAATCCACAATACAATAATCTAACCAACATGAAAAGCTACACTAATGGCTAGCAGTTAGTTAGTACATCGATTATACCTTTGAAGAATGAGAGATACATCATCCTCGCTGATAGATCCTTTCCTCCTAGACCTCATAAACGCCATTGCCACTGATAAAAGAAAATTTTAGCGACAGAAGTAGAAAGATCTCTCTTCAGATCTGTTGTCGCATTTTATCAATTCTATTGTTCCGAGACAATTGAATTGTCGAAACTGTTGGGAGGCGATCGAATTGGAGGTGGAGCGAGGCGAGGCCGGGACGGCGCAAAATCGACAGTCTCATGCACCTGGTGTACACCGTACATAATACAAAACTTTGACAGGCTTCCTGATTTGGGCCTATAACGAACAGGCTTAGCCCAAAACCAGCCCAGCGATTAATAAATAATAATAGGCAAAAATGCTATTTACATCGAAAATATTTCTCCCTATACCGAAACCAAATACATGCATTATATCATATCATATGGAGGCTTTGGATTTGCACTTGTACAGCTTTTCTTTTCGTTATGATAAAAAAAATTAGAAAGATGAATGTGTTAATTAGATTTACGCCATTCACAAAAAGCATAAAAAGTAATATGTCAATTGAAATTTTTTTAAGTAAGTGCATGGTCATATTTTTGAAAATCATGAAGAGTAGTTTTCAGTAGAATAAGAGACGTGGAATTCATACTTCGATTTTAAAATTTGAACACAGGAAAAAATCAAAAGCAACAAATATCTTGGGAAGTGGTCTTATCGATCGAAAGAGAAGAACAAAACGAATTACCTACAACGTTGATATAGATTAGTCCACCGTCATCTTATACAGTAATAACTTGGTCTGTCACTTTGTTGTTCAAGAAAAGTGAGAGGTACAAATACAATGGTGTATTTTTTTTATTTATTGAAGATACAATGGTGTATTGAAGAAGAAAGAAAATGTGAACGGTCAAAATATTAATCAGCAGTAATTTGACTCTATTTTTTTTATGTAGCATGCATTTATTCCGTTTGATTTCTTTAATGAAAGATAAGAATTTTATTTCTAATTACTCTAGTATCAAATATGGAGTATCCGAGTATGTGTCTATGTGCTTTATTTGTAGATGTGCTGATGAATATTTATGGTAGTAAACAAAAAAGAATATTTATATGCTTAGCTTATATGAAGTTTGCTAGCTTGTTTTCGTAGTATTAACCTGACTGTTAAAAAACGGTTAGTTGGATTCAGCTAGCTATTAAAAATAATGAGAGGGCTGAGTGCCTACAAAAAAAAGAGTAATAGTATTATAGTAAGGTTACCCTTGAGTGGATTCTATTTTCACATGTTATTTTGTGAAAAATGAACCAGTGATTTTGTTCTGTGTGTTTATCGTGTTTCTTTTCGTTGGGAAACAAATATCCGGGGTTCTTCTCTCTGCCTCGGCCGTATGATTTTGTATTTTTGTCTTGTACCAAATAAACACGCCATTAAAAGAAACGATCAGGATTTGATGTTGTTGAGAATCACGATAATAAGAATTTAAATTATTCTGAGAACAAAACGGTTCCATGGTGTAGTGGTTAGCACTCCAGACTTTGAATCTGGCGACCTGGGTTCGAATCCCGGTGGGACCTTTTTTTTAATGTAATTTTCTTTTTGGGCACATAATTGGAGACTGCCAATTTTATTCATCATTAGGTAACTCTAGAGGTGGCAAGTGGTGTTATGTGCTTAACTGCTAATGTGTTATGTGTTAATTGCAAAAGAGGGGGATCAAATGACAAAACTTTTGATTGACGGATAAAAAACTTAGACAAATTTTGTTATTAATCAAAAGAGTAGATATAATTTTTCTTCTTAACCACTCACCTTACATGTTTTTCACTAGAAAACAAAAATAATTAATGTTTTGTTCTGTCTGCTTTATTCACTTAACTGCATATCTTTATATTTAGGTTTAAAGTTTTTATATTTAAATTCACAACATAATTACTGCAAAATTTCTAATATAAAAATTTACAGTATAATTGTTGCAAATCTTTAGAACAATAAAGTCTATATATTATTATCTGAGTTTTTTATATTTAAATTTGCTTAAAAGTTTTGATGCAAAATTTCTAATAAAAAAACTTGCAACAAAAAAAATCAAGACTTGCAGTAATATAAAGACTTCAATCATAAATATATAGACATGCAGAAAAGCAAACAGAGCAGACAAAGTAAAGTGAAACTGGAGCGGGTGAAAAAATTGCAAGTCTTTATATTAGAACAATAAAATCTATATATTGTTGCATCAAGTCTTTATATTTAAATTTGCTGAAAAATAGCTGCAAAATTTCTAATATAATAACTTACAGCAACAATATATAGATTTTTGTTCTAATATAAAGACTTTCAATTTTTAGTAATTAAGTGAAAAACTTATTAACGTCAATAGTCTAATGAGAGAGTGACGAACGTTTTCTAACATTTTATTATTTTATCTTTTTTAGGTTTTCAATTACGAATTAAAAGGTCCAAACAAAATGTGATAATCATACTTTGGCCATTTGTTTTTTTCCTAATATATTTTTCAATCAACTTTTGGCATTTTTTTACTTATAGCATTTTTCTCTTTTTTTCTCGAGACCTAATATTTTAGTGAAATAAAAACAACAACTCGCTTCAATAAAAAATAAATATTATTAATGATCTGTTGTTTGGCATTTATCCAAGCCCATTTGCATTTGCAAATAAACTGAAATGTGAGACCATCGTCCCTTCTTTCATGTTATTTTCACAATAAATTAGACTTGGAATTTGTGGGTGTCATCTTTCTCTTATTCACAACTCGTCATGGCTTTTTAAAACTTCCAATCTTTCTTTTTTTTTCATTTTCACCTTCTCTCTCATCAATTCGAATACTTTTCTTCTCCCTCTTTTCTCCTCTCTATTTCTTCCCCGACTCTCCTCTCCTCTCTCATTTCCTCTGAAAACTTACTATTTTCATTTGAAACACCTCTCCTCTTCATCTTCATTAATAAAATGAAAAATTACAAGACTGCCGACTCACACTATTCTAGTACTATCAGTATTCAGCAAAACAAAATCCTCAATCATGTCAATCTTAATATACCTATTATTTCTTGCATTGTACCACTATCTCAATAATACCAATGCTTAGTACTATTCGCTATCAATCTAAAGCTGATGTATTATCTAAACAATTGAAAACATCAAAAGCTAATTAATCTACAAAAATCTAAAATAACTCCAACAAATTTGCACATAAATTCAAAATTAGAAATATCAAGATCTAAGTGTTGATGACACAAAACCATATTGCATCATCTCATCTGCCAGTAATGATCCACTGTATGATTGCATGTTTCAAAGGTTTCTTCAGCATACCTGTCACTGCTCCTTACATCTCTCCAGCATATGTACCTCTACCGACACTTGATATTAGTATCGGATCCTTGCCTGTACTTGATATCAGTAGCAGATCTTTCATCTCTGATTTTTACCAGACCTTAGCACCAGCATCAAATCCTTGCTAGTATTTTGATACCAGTATCGAATCCTCCATCTTCAATTTGATCTTCTCCTGAATCTAGAGGCAATCACTGTCGTCGTTACTCAGCCAGTTGTCGCGCACAATCTTGAGCAGAATTCGTCCCAAGATTGCACGACTCATATCTCAGTCGTACAACCACCTGAATCGCCGTCGTTGTTGCTCAGCCAGCTTTCGCATACGTCCACAAGCAAACCACAAGATGCACTAACCCCTTCAAATCTCACAAGCACGAGCTGATCAGACGAGTAACCATTACTGATGAGATCCTCTTTTGCTTAAATTACCTTGAAACATGTTCGCAGTTATACTTAGTGATAAATGTTAATGATATTATCAGAAGGAGTAGAACAAGCAATCATACCATGATCACATTATTGATAAACAAAAATATATTAATATTTTTACTATAAGTAAGTTTTGTAGGGACGATTGTGAAAATAAAATTTTATCATTAATGAGTTTTACAATACCTCTCAATTATTTTAAAATCGAAAAAACCATTCAATATTTAAGATTCCACCTCATTACATTCTTATCACGGATGTATTCAAATGTTATTTAAGTACGAACATAATTAAACTCGGACACTGATGTTGAGATCAAGTTCGAACACAAATCAACTAAAGCTTGTCCGTACTTGTCCATGACTGACTCCGCTACTGATTCTTTTCTTCCTAAAATTTTGACAACTACTCTTCGAATTGAAACATTTACATAAATAACGGCTTCACACACTTATTTACACACATATTTTACGACCAAACTTGATTTTACGGTAATCTAACAAAAACTGAAAATACAGCTCACGTATGAAAAATTCGTATGTAAGCTTTTAAAGAGAATATAATATTCATAGAGGAGTGAACCGTGATTCTCAAGAACAAATTAACTATTCTTATAATTCTAGAATTATACAAATAATGTTATTCATGCTCTTCAAATCACGTGAAAGGTGTTTTCATCGTGTTAGATCGTCGAAGAAAATAAGCGTGACAGTATCAATGTAAATAAAATTGGTCATTCTCGATCGGATCATTTAGAAAAAATGTTAATTTCGAATATGGATGACTGAGAAAAAAAGGAGATGTCCATTCGGAGGAAAACGGAGGTCAACTAATTATCTTTGAGATCCTGTCCGGAATTTTTGTATAAAGGGCCAAAAAGCAACTCTTTATACAGATAAGGTCAATTGACTTTCTAAAAGTATCACAAAGGATCGCAATTAATACTTGCGCTCCTAAATTTTTTAAAGGCGCAAGTATTAATTGCGTTTCTAAAATTAAAAATTTGTACTGTAATATTAAGAGAAATGAACGACAGTTGAAAAAATTTAGGGACGCAAATAATACTTGCGTCATTGATCTTCCGTAAAAATTTTAGAGTCTCATTGACTTTATGCGTTGAAAATTTTTGTACTGTAGCCCTCTATTAAATTTTTCCATCCTGTCCTTTTCTCCCATTTCGACCATAGCTGTGCGATTTTTTTTCTCAATAGAAGAAAGGGAAAAAAAAAAACGAAAACGAAATTTTCTGCCACCTCCTTCCTCTTTTCCCCAAATCGGTGTCTAGGGTTTCCACGATTTAGTGATCAGATCGATCTAGAATTTCTTCGATCTAATTGCCAAGATGTCGTCTACTTTCAGCGGAGATGAAACTGCCCCCTTCTTTGGGTTCCTCGGAGCTGCCGCTGCGCTCGTCTTTTCCTGTATGTTGCCTTTTTGTTATTTTTGAACCTTTTCTTATTCAATTACTGGCTTTAGATCTTTTAGTTCTCGTTAATTTGTGAATTTGTATGGTTAATTATCTGATATAAGATATTAGGCGAG
>CAXKVX010002697.1:0-89371 GCA_964058865.1 Eleocharis quinqueflora
GATAAAGAAGGTGCAATCAGAAAGAATGAATGGGAAGCCCGAGGAAATAACGAAGAATTTGTGTTGTTATTCATGTGAGGACCTGCCATTTATGTTGTTAGGTTCTTCGTTTTTCCCCCTTGTTTATAGAACTTTTACACAAAAGATACCACATATTGCATTAATTGCATCAATACACTTCTATTTATTCTCTATCACTAAATTAATACTCATAAATGACCACCATTTCTTACAAAATCAAACTGCATATAAATATTCGCACGAAAATTCCCACATGCAACCGCATACCGTATACCGTATATGTACTATGCAGTGTCATCCGCATACATTAAAAAATCCTTGTTTTAATAAACAAATTATCGGTAAATTAACTGGATAAGCTTCAAAGACAAACTTTATTTTTATAGCACACTAGCACACATTTTATAAGAAACAGTTAACACTTCTGCTCACAGAGAAGTAGAGAACATAAAATAATTATTTAGACGCTTCTCTAATGTCCTCTGCTGTACTGACAGCATCCATGGAGATACCAGCCAAGCCCCTCTGCGCAAATCCAGCACAGTACAAACCATTACATCCTTTCCACTGGTGTGGAAAGCGTTTCTTAGGAAATCTGTTCTCGTCTGGTGTTTCCTTAATTACCATTTCTTTCAATCAAAAAGATTATAAAGAAATGCATGACTGAAACAAAATATATAGAATTCACAGGTTTTAGAACAGTATTTATTAAAATAAAATCATTTGTAGCTGGAGCCATTTGTTTTCTGTACTCTCGTAACCAGTAGCGAAAATAATTGCAACGAAGGACTCAGACTTTTCATCCATGAATAGAACCATATTTCCTTCGACGGAAGATATATATTGCTCCGTACGTACACCTGCATTGAAAAACAAAAAAAATTATAATTTTTTGCAAACTAATTTCCCAAGTTTTTGTGAGCATGACAATGAGTTGTTGAAAAAATTATAATCCAACTGCTGAATTTGTTTGTGTTGTAAGTTGTAAGATCATTGATCTTGTTATGGCAAATGATATGTTAGAAAACTTGCTCTTTTAGGTATATCAGCTCAGAGGAAATTATTGTTTTTAATATTTTTTTCTGAACGGAGATTATAATGTTGAATTGTGTTAAAAACAAAATTATATGAGTTAAACTCAACCGTTGAAAAATTAAGACATAGTTATCAATGATTAAAATTAATTTCGAAAATTAATCAGAAATTAAAACACTTATGTGCTTAATAATAAATAAGATAAGATACCTCATTTTCATCCGAGTCAAAATCTCTCGACTTGACGCACACCAAATTTCATTTCCAAATCTGAAAGAAATTTGTTTCACAATAATAAATAATTACTGAAAATTTATGTGACTACTTCATACACAATTTTTCAACACGAATGCAAATTAAGCTAGTAATCAAGGATTGGTGTGGTACTTATTACAAGTAGATCGCTATGTGGATTTTTAATTAAAAAAAAAGATCAGGAAAACTTACACTCTCAAACCGTTGGCTGAATAATATCTGAAAAAGGTTTTTCTTTTCTTTTATAATGTATCACCCTTTGCATTTAAATTAACATAATGTATTCATCGCTAGTTATTGAAGAGATATTTCTGAAGAACCAAATTGACGAGTAATTACATTAATGGGTTCAAAAGAGAAAAATAATTTGAATAAACAAATAACAAGACTTTAAGAGTTAGCTAAGAAACATGGTACATCATATGTCGCTCTCTAATTCATGGTATTTCCAACAATATCTACTATCTAATTTCCAAATTTGACTTGATTTGACTTGACTTTTTAGTTGATATAAATATTAAAATACTTAAATGAACTCTTTAATATACCAGTACTAGTCACTGAGTATGAGATTCTTCTGTAAATGAAGTGATGCAAATTAAACTGAAGTGATGCAATGAATTTTGGCGTATAAAAATAGTAGTTCGCAAATAATGTGAAAATCAAAGTTCTATTTTGGAGTACTTAGAGAGAATAAATCTGAAATTGTAGTTTGAATGACTTTGAAAATTTTCCAAATTCTTACAATCTATGCTTAAATAACCTTTAGTTATTAAATGGAGAAAAAGTATATGAAAAGAGATTAACATGGAAATTACTCAATTTAGAACATAAAAGTAAAGGATATTTAAGATTGAACATAATAATTAGTATATGAAACATTAATGAGTAAATTTGATTACCTTTTAGGCTCGTGTTCAGTTTCGAATTTTGATACCATACAACTCAAATATGATAGTAATATCATCAAATATATAAGATCCAGATCTGTTTTCACTTTCGTCGTCATTATACAACGACGATACTCACTCTTTCTTCTTCACTTGTTTTTCTTCTTTGGCCTTCGCCGCCGTCGTACGAGAAAACCCTAATTACCTAAAGCCTCAGACCCTAACCACAAAAAGAAAGCATGACAACTCAGTGAGACTGGCCTTTTAATTAAAAAAACTACATGAGGAATTTTTTTGGGACTAATTTACCCCTAATAGTTAATATCTTAATATTAAGAAAAAGCACAAAAATGTAATACAAAAATTGTGTGTAGATTATTAAGGGAGTTGATATGTAGATACCATATTTGATATCGATTATTGATACCGATTTTATTATGCACATTTAGCTATGTTATCGTGCACATTATTTGAGTTATTATGCATGTTATTTTTTGTAATGAAATAGTTATACATGTTATCGATTTTGTTATGCACCTTTAGTTGAGTTATCGTGGACATTATTTGAGTTATTATGCATGTTATTTTTCGTAATGAAATAGTTATACATGTTATTTTTTGTACTAAAATAGTTATGGTATAATATGCATAATAACTCAAATAATATGCACGATAACTCAACTAAAAATACATAATAAAATCGATATCGATAGTTGATATCAAATGTGATATCTACGGAACATTATCCGATTATTAATATGTTAAGACTTCACATTCCTTCTTATGAACAACATTCATATTCTTCATTTAAATCTCAAATCACAACTCTTATTATAACTATCTATAAAGTTATTCGTGACAGTCCAATCACCGAGTCAGGTCGGTTAGCAAACGAGTCTGTGTTTCGATTCGTTTCCTACCTAATCAATTTATTCGTTGGCACTTTTTTTTACATAGGCACTAATCCTGTTATCGTCGGTTGAACTTATCTTCCTTAGGCCCATTATAAGCCAGATTTGGGCCCATTAAAACCAAGATGAAGGCCCATTAAAAAGATCACGTTTTTTGTATTCTATCAACTTTTGGAGCCTGAGCCAGAAAACGCCACTAGAAAAAGCAGGAAAAAACAAATCTCTCTTTCTAGGTTCCACTCTTCCTTTCTTTTCCGTGCTGCTCTCGTACGAAGTACGAACAGAGGCAGTGACACAGTGTGCGAAAAGACAAAGAGAAAAAGACAAAAGGTCAAATAAAAGGTACATAGATCCTTCCTTTCCCCCTTCCCTTCCCTTCCCTTCCCTCGATCAATATTTGCATTTTAGTCGATTTCGTTTCATTCTACCAAATGCGTGCTTAACCTGTGGAAATCGCGTGGTAAATAAGGTGGAGGTAAATCTGTTTGTCAATATCGCGCTGTTAACTTGTTCTCGCTGTCTACAAATGGGAACTAACCTAATTCTAACTGGAGTTTTGATTTTTTTACTTTTCCCCCGTTAGATATGCTTCAGTTGTTGTTTACTACTTCAATAAAGATTAAGTGACACTATTTGCCTTTGCTTTTATTAGAGTTCGTTGTGGTGACGTTATGCACTTATGCAATACTTTAGCTCGAATTTGTTTAATAATTGTTAAATTATATACGTATATCTATGATAGGCTACCAGATAGTTATGCTCTCTTTCATCAACACTATCTTGTTGCAAATACATTGAGGAATATAGCATAATTTTTTGCAAACTGATAGAAGGCTTCTTGTCTTAATTTATGGCATTTTTTTAATCGGTCGTGACTCGGTTATTCCATTAATACTTGAATATGCAATGAAACAATCCAGGTGAATTAGACTTAAAAGGGAGTGTGAGAGAAATTGTGCACAAGGAGCTGACTTTACAAGATTACCTCAGCTTCTATAGAGGCGATTGTGCTGAGAACCTCACCAGAAACCAGCTCAAGCAGGTCTCTCTCTCTCTCTCTCTCTCAAACATGCTTAATCATTAAGTATAAAGATTAATATTCCAATTTACCATCACTACATTTTAAAGCAGATCCTCTCAATTCATGGTTTCATACAGCTGGGCAACTCTTGCAAGGTCAGGTTTGTCCAGTGTTAATAATAAGTTTATTCTTTTCCATATTGCATTAACTCCAATTTTCAGTAGTTTGTCTAATATGCGGTATTTTTATGCACCTACTTTTATTTGGGACTTAACTCTATGGCCTCTTAACCAAGTCTGTAATATGTAATTCCCTGAAAATAGGATTTTTTAGTCGATGCAGTGAGATCCCTGCAGATTGCCCCACCTGTCAGATCCACCACAAGAACCAATTTCATTCCCCTTATTTCACTTCACGCTGCTTCTCTCCCAGTACTGGAATTGACAAGAGATTTGCAAGATATTGGATGGGAGGAATGCCCGTTTCAGTCTGTCAAGACAATCGAACCAAAGGTTCCAGCCATGGTACTCTCTTTTATGGAACAGGTTTCTCCAAAAAGTGAAAAATTGAAGGAGAATGATCTAGGTGCTCCGTTGATTTGTTCACTGCCAAGTCTGAAGACGTGGTTAGTGTACCTTTACTTGCTTTGGTTATGTAAGATATGTTTTCCTTTTTCTATTAGAATAACAGTACTAGAGTTCTTGAATTGGAATTTTCTCCAAGGATTATTGGAAAAAGAGTAGTGATACAGAGCTCCCAACATTTCTGTACATTTTTATGCAATGCCAAATGTAGCTCTCGTCAGTACCTGTCATTTATTATATTCACATTCACTTCCTCTATTCTTGTTTTTTTTTCAGCATCCAAATTTTGCCTCTAGTCCCAATGTCAACCAAAGCATTTAGCAACCCAATATTACAACATAGGCATGTCTGGAACTATTTGAAAAAGTACATCATTAAGCCTATTACCCTCAGACCACTTCAGAAATATCTTGTGTCTGCTTGTAACTACATATTTTGTACAGAAAAAATAGGAAAGGCTGGGTCTTGAACTATATAAATGTATCAACTAAATTAAAAAAAATGCTGACCTATTGTCGCTTTATGATGATACATGTGACACTTTATTTAATGTGTTCCTAATTTCTTTAAATTTGGCAACCAGGGCCATACGTAATCCCTGTACCGTACCTGTCAGGTACAGCACCAGCAGTACTTACCAAAATAAGACAACACCTATCGACCATCACTAGCCTGGCTACGTGGCCGTTATCATTTTTAGCTTAGAAGTTTCAAGGTTTGAGTTTTTTTTTTTTTTTTACTAAGCTTTTACTTCTTATTTTTGGCATTTTAGAACTTCTTGCTTGTTTAAGCTTATAAAATGCATATGAGCTTTATACTATATATATATGCTAATTTCTTTTGGAATTATTTCTTTTATCAGCACTAGAAATGCAGTGTTATCTAACTCCATGTGATGTACTATTAAACAGTTCCAAGAAGGCACGGACTGTAGTAAAAAAACATGCCGACAACTACACATGGCGCTTCAGTGGTTGTATGAATATATCTGGTCTTCCCTACAAGAGGTTAGTATGCCATGTTATGAGATCTCAGAAACAACAACAACAACAAAGCTTTTTGTCTCAAACAAGTTGGGTTGGTCAGAAATGAAGCCCATATAGAATTTCATTTTCATAAAATTGACTGAATTTTACGTTGGCTCGCCAAGCCTATCACAACCCTCCTGCTTTCCGGACTCACCAAGCCTATCACAACCCTCCTTCTTTTCGGACTTGAGACTGGCTATGTCAAAGGCAGAGTTTATGAGATTTCAGAAACAAAAAAAAGGAAAAAAGAAAATCATACCGCTTTTCTGATTACAAAATGACCTTGATTATGCATATTTATAATTGACATCCTTATTAAGCTATACTACACAGGCAAAAAAAAAACAGTAAAAGTCACATCATGATTAACCTGGAAAGCTCCATGACAAAACCCTTCTTTGTTTTTAGCACAAACTACAAAACCATTAGCATTTATTTGGGCCAGCATGAAGCATTACTAACTCCATGCTATTTTATTATTCAAAGTTTTTTTTTTTTTAATTTGGGCAGTGTCTGATTTTATTGAACTCGCCTATGTTTTACATAGTCAGTCTCAAGTCTGAAAAGGAAGAGGGTTGTGATAGACTTAGCGAGCCAACATAAAAATTCAGCCAATTTTATGAAATGAAGTCTAATATGAGCTTCATTTCTAACATATCCCGACTTGTTTGGGTCAAAAGGCTTTGTCGTTGTTGTTGCTACATATTTTGATTTTCTTAACACGTGATTTATGTATGCTAATACCTTTATTTATTCGTCCTCTGTATGTGAGTCCACCTTAAAATATTTTAACATGGTCTTGATATCTAATTATAAGTAAATTCTCTTCCTTTTCCCAGGCGCTATTACAAGTGTTGCAATGCAGGTTGCAATGCAAGAAAGTACATGGATTGCAATGCAAAGGATTCGTCAGTACTCATCGCCACCTACACAGGCGAACACAGCCATCCACCTGCTTAATTGATTTTTCTCTCTTAGCGTGGGTTTGGGTACATGCTCATGTTGAGTAATATTGATATATAGCCAGATATAGGTATGCTTAGTGAGGTGTAGGTTGCACTTGCAAGCCACATAGGTCTTATTTATGTTTGTACTTTTTTTTCCCTGCTCTCTGTAATTTGAGCATAGATGGTATTTCCAAATGTTTCTTCTTTGGCCTGTAATGAAACTAAATCAGATCTTGAAATAGAATTTACACAGCTTCAACTTCTACTGCTCGAGCCTTAGCTGTTGGCACAATCAACAATTTTTTTTTCTTTAATATATTCGTAATTCAACGCTATCTATTAGCTTCTCTTGTATTTTTTTTTTTAAACAAACCTATTAGCTAATGATTATAGTTGATTATTGGGTACAGAGATTAGGGTTACGTTTGCTTGTACTTTAAGAATCATATAGGTCAGAATAAAATTGCCCGTTTAACTGGAAAAATTGCAGAAGTATCGCTAAATTGTGCAATTTGTACTCTGACTGTGTATGACTATGGTTACCAGGTTCTTCATATACATTGCCAAAAAAGTATAGGGGTGAAGGTGAACAGTAGCGGATCCATGTTATAATCAAGCTCAAACACAATTGTATTCATCCAAAACAGCTCAGACACCTTCCATGTATTTTGGCATATTATCACTGAGTTTAAAAATATTTAGTGCAACATAATACTGTTTTTGAGAAATCAGGTCTAGACACTTACCTGAGCTTGCTCATTAATGAATCTGCCATTGCAGGTGCGAGATCGATACGGCTTCGATGCGTATAGATTATTTTAGTCAGTTTGCCTCCAGTGAAGAGCATTGAACAATTGCCACAACTAATTCTATACAACTCTCTTGAAAATTCAAAATTTATTTTCGGCATAATAATTGAATCCAAAACTTTTGTTTTCATGAAGTCAAAAGACCACTACACCTAGCCTCACTTGCGCTGTTCTAGAATTCAATTACCATATTATCTGCATCAGGAACGCAGTTTTTTGGTGACAATTTCAAATGATAAAATGATCGTTGATCTTTTTTTTTTCTTTAAGTGATTCATATACGCGAAAGAAGAAGTAAACAAAATCATAAGATTTCAGGCTCAACATATTAGTAGCTGACCTGACCAACCCGCCTAACTCGACAAACCTGACTGATCCGACCAACCCGACACGAAAAAATACAGATTTTGATTTTTATGATTGGTTACGATTTTTGTTTTGCCGAATTTGATATCTAATATATGAATACAGATTGTAAAATAAAATATAGATAAAATCCGACCCGACCTATTAGATTTTATAAGATTATTATATTACTAGTAATAAAACTTTTTATTCGATTTTGTACCGTATCATTTGTTGATATTACAAACTTATATGTTACTTTTTTGTCAATAATTTGAATTTTGTCTTTTGTTTTATTCGATTTTGTACCGTATCAATTTTTAGAAAGAAGTGTTATTTAGTAACATCTTATTTAATAACATTATATATAATATTACTTCTAACATTATATCCAGTAACATTAAATAAATTTCAAACATTTAAATATATAATGTTATATATTCGCATTCGTATCCGCGATTTTTGAAATTTTTGTATCTCCGCATTCGCACCGTGTCGGATACGATACCTACACCAGCACTCATGCAACATAGTTTTTTTGTATGCGGCCCGGAATCATATATGAGCCCTAAAAATAAGATGTGGGCTGTTTTGAGAGCTCTTTCTACGAGAAGTTTTAACTTAGCCTCGTCGTCGCTGTCTGTGAGGAAGGCAAAAAGAAAGAAAAGCGTCTTTCACAGTGTTACACCTCTCACTCTGTCGTGCGGTGGTTCTTCCCTCTATGTTGCATTTTTTGTATGAATTGTAGCAGGGAGAGGCGGAGGTCGGTGATCTCTCTCTCTCTCAAATTTGAATTTTGAGAAGCGGATGCGATTAGTTTGAGATAACTTTTTAAGTTGTTGCATTCCAAATAGCTGAAATGTTTTGAAACTAGGTACTAAGAGCATCTCTATTTCTGAAACTTTTGGAGTTTTTAATATGACATGACAGTTTTTAAATAAGTTTTAGAGATGTAGATGAGTTTCTTATTTAGAAATTTTGTTCAAGAGTTTCTTATTTAGCAACTATGTTTTAGAGTTTATAAACTGTGACGTGACTTACTATATATAGGACTGCTAATAAACATAACAATTTATGGACAAAATGGACTGTACACTATTGAACATTTATGGAATGAACTATTTCTTGATCTTGGTTGAAGTTCAGTCCAAGTCCAATTGATAAAATTGAACTGGACTAATTGTAGACAATCATGGACAAATTATGGACAAATTGTGGACTAATTGCAAACTCAGTATGGGATTAAATGAAAATATGTTCAAACATCTCAATAGATCAACCAAGTTCTAACTCTCTGTTTTACAGATAGCTAACTAAGTTATTCGCACAAAAAAACCTAAGTTATTCAATACAGTGATGAAAGAGTTTTCATTTAAAGAGGACGTTGCATTGTGGTGTCCAGAGTCATGTCCATATGGTTAGTTCATGGACAAATAATGGATATTATTTGGTTATAAGATGAACTGAACATGGACTGAATATTAGTAGATAATTATGGACTTGATTTGATCATGAACTTTCACTCCTCATCAACGAGCTGAGTTGGACATGGACCGGAACCTGTTCATTAGCAGCCCTAACTATATACAATTTTGAAGGAAATTGATATATGTTTGGTAGAGATATACGTTATTTGTTAAAAATTTAAAATTAAACTTAAATTGTAAATAATCTCTATTTATTAACTTTACCTTATAAACTAATTTTGATATATGTAATTTGTATCGAATACAAAAATTAATCAACAAAAACATGTTTTTCTCTTCCTTTTTTTTTTTCTCTCAAACACATTTCCGTCTTCATAGAGCATAACATCTTTGATTTTTATTTATAAACATACATATATATTTTTTTCAATCAAAATCAAAATAATTTAGAATTTTATTTGAATTATATATTAAAAACTAGATTCTTTCTACTATTGCCCAAAATGAATTTGACTCTAATTAATTACAATCATTCATTTATTATTGGTAAATTTAAAGCACAATTTACATAGAATGAAAAATATTTATATAATTTTGACCATTGGATTAAACTCAAAATTTTAAATTCTAATATACTTCCGCTTCATTTTTTGTAGCATAATCCACCTTAAAATTATTCTATTTTTTTGTTTTGTACTAAATTCAAAAATAATGATTTTGAAATACTTGTTTTATTTTTTTTTTGTTAAATTGGTTATGAAATGATTTTCTCTTGTTTCTCATTATAGAATTTTAGAATAGTTATTAGTTAATCAGTATAATTAAGCACATGCTTATATCACAAACTTTCTATTATAATATTATTATACGTTTATTTGATATCATTTTTAACTCTTTTGTTATATATTACAAGTTATAGTCAATATCATTTCAATAATTTCTATAATATTTTATATAAGAACCTCAATAACATTTATGATAGGTCATACAAAACTTCTCTCTTGTGAGCTCGCACGTGACATGCATTTTTTTTTTTCAAATCACGAATTCCCATGAAAACTTATATGTCTCATTGGATTAAAATTATGCGTTTTATGTTAAATTTGTGTCATAAAATATTACTCTTGTAATAGACAACTTAAGAAAAAAAACATTCAATGAAAATGAAAAATTACAACAATAGTATTTTTTTTCTTTACAAATTGTAATGCACTTATAATTGAAAAAATTAGAATATCTGAACATAACATCTCTAAAATATATTTATGGTTTAAAATGTAATTAGTACAAACATTGTATACTACAAGAAAAATTCTAATAATAGATGAATATAAAAATATAATGGTAAATTGGTAAGAACTAGAGCATTTCCATCTTTGTAATTTCAAAAATTAAATTTATTTGCCACATAAATAATTTATCATTTTTTGTATATTATATCACAATGCCTTAGTTCTGTAAATTTACCTTCCCTGATGTTACTTGTTCTTATTAGTAAATAATTTTATGTATTTGTAATTTTATATGCAAGAAGATGCTCAATATTACAAAGAGAATTGCAAAAGTATAATTGAGACTTTTAGATAGCTTAATAAGTGCTCTATATTTGAAATTGAAAATTCAAATAAAAAATGTAAGTTAGTTGCAAATAGTAAGAGCAACATTTTCTGTGTGAGAGACCGTGGATTTAAAATCTGGCTGAAATAATTCTAGATAATTTAAATTTGAGTGATTTTGACCTTATTTTGATCTAAACAGAATTAAAAAATAAAATAACACGCATTAAAATTAACTGATTGGTTTAGTCAGCTTTATTTTCAGCAGAGGAAAATGTATAGACTGAACAATTGCCAAGTGAAAATTACACTTTTTAGTGTTCCGTGTACAAAAAAAATAAAATAAAAAAATAAATAAAAATAATCGCTGCCCAAAGCTGCACCTGCGGAAGACAAGCCTCCCGAATTTCTCTTCCGATCACTTCCCTCATCCAACTTCGAAGAATCGCAAACAAACTAGAAGGAAGAAAAAGAATCGGCGTATTTTTAAGGTGAGTCTCTTCCGATTCAAGCTTTCTTCCTCTCGAAACCAAAACGCGGTTTGGAGAATCGCGCAATTATCGGATTGTGTGCTGTCGATAGCTTCTCCAAACCACGCTAGCAACAATGGACAATTGCTTGCTATGGTAGAAGGTTTTAATTTAAGTATGGTACCTCACAAACAATATAAACTGAGCAACAGTGTAAAATTGTAAACCTTGCCTTCGGCTTTGGATATGTTTATTTCAGGGATGCTGTGAATTCTAAGGAATTTGGGACTTTGAGATTTGCTCGGGATTGTTAGTTATATATCATGATGGTCGAAGCTGAACCTCTGGTGAAGGGTAGAATTGACAACTTGATCACACGGTCGAGTTGTGCTGGGTCAGATAATAAGATGGTGCCGGTGAAAGAGGAGAGTAATGTTAAAGAAGGAAGAGAAAATGAACTTATGTCGATTGTATCTGCTTTGCTTTCTTTGAAAACAGGAAAAGCACCCAAGGATGAAGTAGAACAGTGAGTTCTCTTAATTTTGTTCTATACCTTTCAATTATTTATGTAATTATGTGTGTCTGTGTTTGGCAGTATTATATTCAAAACATTTTGGTACCAATTAGAAATTATATATCTATCTCTACATGTTTTCTTTCTGTTTTCATTCTCTTTTCGAGTTTAGCTGTTTACTTGCTAAACTGAAGCTTAGAATTCCAAGATATCGCTAAACAAGAATGCGGAAGTACTGTACCCAACTATTACTGGTGCATAGTATCAACCATTCAGTCAAAATTTGTTTAGTAATTACTTAATGAAAACACTGATTAGCAAGTTCCACCCCCATTTTCTTCTTTGTAGTTGTTATCAATAATAGATGTGTTGCACAAATAACTTTGTTGTGTAATGTAGGAAGTCGAAAGCAAAGAAAAGAAAGAAAACAGTGCTCGTCTCTTCAATCAGCTTGAAAAATGATGAGAGCTGTTCTGGCCATGTGAGCATCAAGCGCTCCCCTCATTGCCGGTTTGTATACTGCCTTCTATAATTTTTATAAAGATGAGACCTTTAATAGGAAATTTTGCAATAACATGCAAAAAATGGCCTCTAGTTTTTTTCAGTATTTGCGGAAAAAGTCTCTGCTTTGTAGAAGAAAGAACCATGATCTTTATTAGCTTCTTTAAACTGTTAGAATTACATATTGATTAGAACAACATGCAGGGGCGGATCCAGTGTATGGGATTTTTTTTTCTTCCAAAATATACATGGTATATATTCTGCAGTTGGCAAAATAATGTATTTACTAGTTTTGTTTATAATGTATATAGGAATGCATGGGCCAGTAAAACAATTAGAGTGCCTGCCACAAACATAAAAGGAACTGACAAATTCTCTTGGCGCTCAAATGGTACAAAGCAACTGGTTGGTCTATCTCACGTTAGGTAAGGATACTCTGGAACTTTGATCATGTTATCTCAACCTCGTTATAACATAATTGATATTTTTGGTAATTTCATATGTATGTTGCATGTAAATTAGGTTGAAACATTCCTTGTTTCCCTTTGTTTTCACCAAATAATTAAATGAATTTGAGAATTGGGCATAGTTGATTTTGCTCTTTCTCTCTCTATAATAACTCAATTACCTTGAATTTATGTTAATCCTATAACATCCTCCGGGGAGGTGGGTTCCCTTATGATTAATGCATTATTTGAAAACAATGATATGGAAGTTGCAACTAGTAGAATTAATTTTCTTTATATTATGATCTCAATCCTGAATGCAAAATTTGTCTTCTGGAACTAGGCGCTACTACAAGTGTAACTATAAAGGATGCTCAGTGCACAAGATCGTGGATCATGATCCAAATGACTCATCAATGCTAATTGTTAACTATAATGGAGAGCATAACCATGCGATATAGTATTCTTTGGTTGCACTTTAGGTTATACTCTTTGAGGAATATTGTTCTGTTTTCTTGCCTCTATACCAGTCTGGTAGTCATGTAGTGCATCTTATGCAGTCCAGATTGTAGATTTTTCAAAGTCTGAAAGAGAGATTTAGTCTATACCAAAAGTTATTGCCTGAGATCTGACTGAAAGTTGCTTGAGAAATGCAAAATGCTGTAGTATGAGTTGTATGGTCATTGATGTATGAAAGATCCTTAGTAGTAGGGACATTAGGGATGTACTTTTTTTAATTAACTGTTTTTTTAGTGCTAAAAAGAGAAATCATCTTCCCTCCACCCCCTCTTTGTCTGCCATTGTCCGAGAGAAAACTGTTGTTGGAAAGAGCGAGAGGAGGAAAATTACACAATGAGTTTTCCTATTAGTTGCCTCTCGCTCTGACTCGACTTCGTTTTCTCTCAAAGGTCTCTAATGTGAAGTAAAGCGAGGTGAGAAGCTACACTGCGGGTTCTTTCAATAGTCGCCTCTCATTCCAACTTGGTCTCTTCTTCCACCCTTCTTTCCCTCTTCCTTCCTCTTCTTGTTAGCTCTAGCTCATAGATTTTATCCTCAGCGATGAGCAACAAGACGGTTATGTGTGGAGAGAATCGTGTAAGCTCGTTGTAGAGGCGGCTGTGAGGTGAAATTGCAACTCTAACTCTAGCCGGAGAAAATCCGCCAAATGCCGTGTAAATGCGTGCGATACCGATCTACAACACTGAATGGAGACACGACCTACATCACCCGATGAAGTTGTAGCGGTACAACGGCGGTCATCCAGTGGTCTAGCAGCGTCTCCTAAAAATTCAGCGGGATCATGTGGCGATGCGAGTTTTTTACAAGCACAAGATGTTTCGACAAAGAATTTACATGACACCGCTTTTCCTTACACCAGATTTGAGAGCTGCTTTATAAGATCCACCTAGAATTTATAGTAGCTCTTCCATACTGTTAGCATTTTAAATTGCATATCCGTTTGTAAATATTATACTTCTATTTGTTTTAATGCGATTTTTTAGTAGGTAATTGCATTCTCTTTAATAAAAAAGTTTCTTTATTCAACTCTAAATAAAAATGTATCCAGATTTTAATATTTCTAAAACGTGAGGTTGAAAGAAGCAGAAAAGTCTCAATGGTAACTTTTTATTTTCATCTCAAATTTATAACTCAATTATATGGCATTCCTACATTAGAAGGCAGAATTGTCATAGTAAATAACCCTAAAGACATCATCAAATATCATACATACCCATAGGCCATAGGACACTAGCATGAAAGAAGCAAGGATACACTTAATTTGAAAACACAAAGTTAAGCGTATTTTTTTAAGTAAATAAATCATTTGCCTACTTCAATTTTTATTTACTTTTTATTAAATAAGAAAAAAAATACAGACTAGAGAAAAAAGAGAGATATAAGAATGTACATGAATTCCTATTATATCTGATTCAATACCCTTCCAACCTATTGCATTCCTGTGAGTAAAGTCATGCAAAACCCTTGAAAGTACAGGTTTAACTGTTTAAGCCAACCCGACCAACATCAACATATATGGTTACTGGTACTGACCTACTGGCATATACACAATACTCCTCAGTGTTTAGAAGAATTATATATTTTAATATTCATTCTGGAGGCTAAGAGTTGTATTATGATTATTAATGTAGCATTGGTACATCGGTGCCTTTGAATAATGGCATTGATGCAGTCAGATTTTTGTGAGGCTGATGCTTGATGAGGCATCAGGTGGGTGCTCTTATTTTGTTTTGAGTCGTTTTGTAATTCTTCGTTTACGTCTAGTAAGTGAAGAAGTAGGACGCTCTTGACGCAATCTCAGTCTCAAATCCAAGCTCCGCTAGTGACGGGCTATAATAAATGATGTAGTGGAATAAAAACAAGAAAAAAGAAAAAAAATTGCTAAATAGCAAAGAGAGAAGAAGGATAACAGTTTTCGAAAAAACATCACAAATTTCATTATCAAAGTTCAACTCCCCTTACAAATGGCATATATCATATTTATAGGCTCCAAATTACTTTTGATATTCTAAACAGAATTAAAAATAACTCTAGATATTCTATCATTAAATCTAACTTTAAAATAAAAGCTCTAGAAATTCTAAACTCACACCTAACATTAACTCTAATTATTATAATTATGGCTAAGAAAGTGAAAGGCAGAAACAAGGAGTCTTTCTTGGACAACAAACTAGGTGGAACCCACTCAATGTATATTCGGTTTTCGTCATACTTTCCGGATTGATGAAAGCTTGACGTTATGAGATCAATCTGATACCACTTGACGTTGTCTCGCGTCCCACCCGATTCTGGAGAAATTTGGCGAGAATGCTTTTCGAGTTAAGCTTCCAGAAGATATGCACATATCGAATGCATTCAATGTTTGACATCTTCACAAGTACTATGGCGAGAATACAAGCTTGAGGTAGTCTCCTTTTGGGTAGCGTTCTTTACTCAAATAGACCCAAACAAGTTCTCTTACCTTGAAATTAGTATGGCGTCGCTTCTTATTCGTGTAGGCCTTGTATTTCTCGTATGATGCCTTCAGGTTTTGGTGCACCTGCTCATAAATTTCCTGTAAATTATGCACATGTGTCCTAGCATCTTTCGGACCTTTGTATGGGCATTCTATTGGTAGCAAGTCGAGAGGGCCTCGAGGAATGTATCCATATACCACAAAGAAAGGCGCAAACTGAAAGGAGCGATTTACCGAACAATTGTATTCGAACTCAATCTTTGGCAAAAGTGTATCCCACATCCCGAACGAGGTGACTTGTGCTCGCAACATATTTGCAAGGCTTCGATTTACGACTTCGGTTTGGCCATCCATTTGTGGGTGGCATGTGGTGTTGGAATTGAGACGTCAATTTCAATAAATAAAGCTTGAATTACGTGTTATATGATTATTACGTGTCACATACTGTCACATACGTCAATTTCAATAAATAAAGATTTATCGTTATCTTTTCTGATTGAATAATATAATTATCATACCAAATTCGTAGGATTATTCACAGAAGTGAATATTAGAATTTGGAAAAGAATTGGAAAGAATAATTTCAAATATTTGATGAATATTTGATAATTAATTCGGCATCTTTCCAAGATACACTAACGTCTCTATAAATAGCGCTGGGTCAGCATCCATTTACAACGTTGGTTGGTTGAAAAGACAATTTCCGATTATCGACATAAGGCACATGTGCTGTGCATAACCTCTCTTCTCACTCCATTTAAAAGAGTTACTCCATTGTTCTTTCGTGGCATTGGAGAAATGATAAGCATAAGGATAAAACAAATGGGTCGCTTATGCCCAACGACACGCTTCTGCACTTCCACCACAAGAGGCGCTCCGTTGAAATGATGATTCTACAAGGGAGACCGTAGGGGTGGATGGTAAGTACCGCTTCCGCTCATTTAAATTATTTCATTAACATCGTTATGGCTTTTATTCGAATTGATTGTTTTCAATTGCTTTAGATTAGAGAACAATTTTTCTATAATGATACCCTAATTGAATTGCACCAATTGATTTACATTCAACAAGTGGTATCAGAGCCTCCCGTTTGCGTGTTTTTTAAATATTATTTTTACTGGATTTATCGAATTTTAATTATTGCATTTTTGGTTGATTTTCTCTTGAATTTGTCAATAATTGGTTCTTTAGAGCATTAATTAAACTTTAAGTTGAAATTTATCAAATTTCCTCGCCTTTTATGAGAATTTGAAATTGATATTATTCAAATTTTGTGTTTATTAATATTTTGAACAATTATTTGACAAATTAAAATATTTTTTTGGAGAAATAAATGCAATATTGTTTGTTAAAAATTCGAAATAGTTGATCCAAAAAGTTTTATTTTCAAAACAGAGCAATTTTGTGTTAAAACAAGATCAATTGCGACCGCAATACATTTTAGGGACGTCTCTTTTTTGGAAAGTCAACAAAATACCATGTCTGTGGCACATTGCGGCCGCAAGACAATGGGAATTCAGTACTATTGTGGGGCAAAATTGTTTTGAACTGACAAGTTTCGATTCTGGGTTGCTGGTTGCCTAAAAATTGAACTGACAGGTGGCTATTGTGGCCGCAACCTAGGGTAATTGCGCCCGCAACAGAGAATAAATTATGTTGTTTTCTGGAAATTCCAGAGAACAAGTTTTGTATTGACATAATTTGTTACGGCCGCTACAAAATTGAATTGACAGGTTAATTGTGCCAATTTTTAGAAATTTGATTTTCTGTTAATTATAAGTAGTGTAAATTAATTGTAATTTAGGATATATATATAATTATTTATATATAATTACAATTAATTTTGCTACAAACTTAATACTATTTTTTTATCTTGATATATAGAATTTATCTATATATATCTATTATTAGGATGAATGCTAATAAAAGTCAAGATAAAATTGCTAAATTATAATAAGATTCAATTAAGATTAAAAATGTGGTATTCAAGAATATTTAGTAATTTTCTAAAGGTTTTAGTAAATACTAAATATGTTTAAAGTCTATATCTTGTAAAATATGTATATATATTTTTATTAACAATAAAAAATTGGTTTATTCTAATTTAAAGTCCCTATTAGTTAATAAATATATAAACATATTAAGGACGAGTAGTTCCTTTTTTAGGATACGTTCTAATGTAGACTTTTACACAATTTTAATCTATTCAAAGGCAATTAGGAATACATGTCTCATGTTGTTAAACGATACTGTTCGCTTCTGGCCACTATCACTAAAGTTACGAGCAAGATGACCCATGAAAAGTAAAAGGACGTGCGTTAACAACATATTATTAATTTCTCTCTTTGGAGGATTAATACATTAAGTAGTTGTTAATACACATAATGTAAGGTGCATAAAGAAAAATAATGAGAAACTACGTGCTAGTGATGTCTAGAAACACATTTTAGGCTTGGTACTTAAGTAGTCCGCTTGTGACTCACCTTCCTTACTTGACTGGCCTAGTCACTAGTACGTAGGTATGTCGCTTGGACCCATCAGCAGAGCGGCAAAATGGCTCATTTATACTTGTGCATAACACCAAAATACTTAAAAGTATTGACTGCTCCCTTCGGGGCCTCGTACTGAATAGTATTGTTGGTTAAAATGAAAGTAATGGAGTCATTTTAGGGTTCTTTTTGTCAAGGCTTTTGAATAGACTATAAATTGTGACTAAGGAATAATCATGACAGTTAATTACATGATTAAACACATATTTTTTTAATTTGGTTTCAAGTCGTCATATAACTTGCATGACATATGTGATAATTGTTGGGTTACGAACGGTTCAAATCAGTCAATTAGCTTAAGCTGCGAAAAGACCGTAAAATAAAAATTTTACTTCTAACTTAAACCAAGAATTAACGAGGTATGTCAGATAAACTATCGAGGGTGTCCACCCTCCGTTTATCTTTGGCATCAAAACCCGATTAATCATTATACAGATCTACTCCATAATTGATTTCTAAAATTTTAATCTACTTACAAATTAAATAGATTAATATAACATTTATACCTTGATCCAAATTCGAATTGCATTGCAACAGACTTGAAAGATCGAATCTGAGAAGCTCCTCTCTTCGGAGTATCAGACGTCTGATACCTCTATCGGTGATCCACCAGGACGACCATATAGCAGTTTATTTCTTCTGCCAGAAATACCGTAAACTGCGAAATTCTGCAAAAACACTATTCACAAGGTAAGGACTAAATAAATATCTTTACGACTCGCAGTTATTCAAATATGAAATACTGCTCCTTCTGTACCCATGTATAAACCTTCTATAGAATCCCGCAAGACCTAGGAAAAAACAAATTTCACCAAGGGTGGTCAGTTGTGGCCAGTTTCGGATCGCGTACACTTTGTCTTCATCGAGACTAATGCCTTTACCCGATATGATAAAACCCAAGAAAATGAGTGTCGAAGCCATCCACGAGCACTTATTTGGATTGGCATAGAGTTGATTTGTCCGGAGTGTCTCGAACACTTCTCGCAAATGATGAACATGGTCGGTTTTGGTTTTGTTGTAGATGAGGATGTCATCAAAGTAGACCACCACAAATTTGTTGAGAAAAGGGCAAAGTATCTGATTCATAAATCGCATAAAAGTACTTGGTGCATTTGACAAACCGAATGGCATAACGCCCCACTCAAAAAGGTCGTCCTTCGTCTTGAATGCAGTCTTCCACTCGTCACCTGGCTTGATTCCAATTTGGTGATAACCACTTTAAATCGATTTTCGAGAAGACGGTTGCACCACTTAGCTGATCTAGCATGTCTTCGAGCCTCGAGATGGGAAACCAAAACTTGATAGTAATTCGATTGATGGCTCGACTATCTATGCACATTCGAAATGTTCCATCCTTCTTAGGCACTAGTAAGGCGAGAATAGCACAAGGGCTGATGCTCTCACGCACAAAGCCTTTGTTGAGAAGTTCTTGAACTTTTCGGCGAAGCTCTTCATGTTGGTCTTGTGACATTCGATAGTGTGCTTTGTTCGAGAGAGTTGAACCTGGAATCAAGTCGATTTGGTGCTGCATATCCCTAAGTGGTGGAAGTTCATCTAGCACTTCTTCTAGAACATCCTTGTAAGTTGCTAAAATTGGTTCAACTAGTCTTTGATGCTTCTCTTCTTGTTCAAATTTTGCAAAAGTAGTCGAAGCCACAATTAAACACTTACCTTCTTCTTCTTCTAGTTCGTGCTCAAAATCTTCTATTGGTACACAAAATATCGTTTTTCTCTCAATCGAAACATCTTTCTGCATCGGTAAGATATGTACCTTCTTGCCATGGTTGGCCCAAGATGAGGTGTGAAGCATCCTTTGGGACAATATCAGCTCGAATAGTGGTTGAGTAATGTGGTCCAATGGAAAGTTAAAGTTGACAACGTTGGTTGACCAAGATCTCAGCATCTTTGTTGACCCAACCAAGCTTGTAAGGATGAGGGTGTGTTGTGGTTGAGAGATTCAGCTTCTTGACGGCTTCATCAGAGATGATGTTTTCCCAGCTTCCGAAATCAATGATTATGTTGCACTTCTTTCCATTGATAGAGCAAAGGGTTTTAAAAATGTCATGCCTTTTCCAATTTTCCTTTGTTGGTGGAGCGAGACACAATCGTCTTGCAACCAGACTTTCTCCAATGACATCCTCGAGATTAGCCTCGTAAATTTCTTCTTCGCCCACATAACTATCATCTTGTTCATTGGCAAATTGAACTCGAGCTTTAGGACACTCATTAGCATAATGTTCAAGATTCTGACATCGATGGCACCTGATGTTAGCTATACAGTCTTTTGAGGTGTTGTGGTTCGGGTTGGGTAAAAGAGGTGGTATGCAAGATGAAGATGAGTTGGTGTTCGATTTGAATGGTGGTTGACTAACATTCTTAGGTGTCTCGATTTGAGTTCGGTTTGGCATCTGTGAGGTTCTTGGAGTGAACGTTTGGTTTCAGATTTGTTGTTGCTCAACTGCTTTCGCCTTGGACTGGGCTTCTGACACACAACTAAAAGTGTGCACAATAAGTGTATCTTGGATATTGCTACGGAGTCCATGAAGAAACCTTGTGTTCATCTCTCGCTTGAGTTGTAAGAATTCTCGATTCATCTCTCGCTTGAGTTCATCCCAGTCATTGAGCGGTGGATGATTGTCGAGATAGCGTCGGTACTTGTAATTTTGCCACCATGCTGCAGCTTGCTCTCGAAAACGGATAGTAACCAAAGGCACACGCTTCTCGGGTGGGATCTCCTTTAATTCAAAAACCTCTTCAATGGTATTCGTCCAGTCGAGAAATTCCTAGGGTTTGAGACTTTTCGAAAAGTCGAGAATCTCTACTCGAAGACCACCATCCTAGCTACGGTCACGAGGGTTTGTTTCGGTCTCGGTTGTTATTGTTATTGTTTTCTTGGTTTCGGTTGACATTTTGAGGATGATTGTTATGTGGAGGTGGGGGTAAATTAAGACGCGCTACAAGGTCGGTAAGTAGCTGCACAGTTTGTTGTTGACTCTGTCGTGCTTCTTGTCGGTCATGACACATTTCTTCCAAAATAGCTTGAATGTTAGGATCTGTCATGGTGACGGTTTTCGTGAAAGGATGATGAAGGTAAGATGTTTGAAAATGGTGATGGAAGGGTAGTTATGGTGGTGAAAGATGGTGTTTGGGCGGAGGTCGGAGATACAACTTCACGTAAGCGCGAATGTGGTTGTCGAAACTTGCTCTGATACCACTTGACGCACTCGGTCCCAAATCCAAGCTCCGCTAGTGACGAGCTAGAATAAATGATTTAGTGGAATAAAAACAAGAAAAAAGAAAAGAATTGCTAAACAGCAAAGAGAGAGAAGGATAACAATTTCCGAAGAAGCATCACAAATTTCATTATCAAAGTTCAACTCCCCTTACAAATGGCATATATCCTATTTATAGGCTACAAATACCTTTTGATATTCTAAACATAATTAAAAATAATGACTCTAGATATTCTATCATTAAATCTAACATTAAAACAAAAGACTAGAAATTCTAAACTTACACCTAACATTAACTAGAATTATTATAATTATGGCTAAGAAAGTGAAATCTTGGACAACAAACTAGGTGGAATCTACTCAATGTAAGTTTGATTTTCGTCAGCTCTGCTACTAATTTAAAAAAAAAAAACAGAACTCACAAAATCAAGCCAAATAAAAAGAATATGAATCGAGTAACTTTTAGCTTTAGTTAGTGGTTAAGGATTGAAATATTGTAACCCGAATAATATCAATCGGATTAGGAAGTTATGCAAAACTCTATGATCCAACCCATTCAAATCAAATCAATTCAATTCAATTCAATTAATTTTTTTCTCTTTCCATATGTTTCATGTGAAATCCAACTGATTGACAAACCTATTTACAATCGTAGACTCGATCGATTTTGACATTGTCATCAAGATTTCTTCTATTTGTTCACCAGGAGTTTATTATAGGCTCATTGTGTTAAAGATAGGATTGATGTTGAGATGTCCTCAAGTAGTTGACATTAGACGGGGAGATGCGTAAG
Organism: Eleocharis quinqueflora; assembly: GCA_964058865.1. Classification (NCBI taxonomy): domain Eukaryota; kingdom Viridiplantae; phylum Streptophyta; class Magnoliopsida; order Poales; family Cyperaceae; genus Eleocharis; species Eleocharis quinqueflora. Next base: position 22,310 of record CAXKVX010002697.1, read on the forward strand.
TCTCCAAAATATTCTCCATGCAAAAAAAAAAATTCATTTAATCCTTGATTAGCTACATATATGTTATTTTCTTCTACATAAGTTGTCAAGGGCAGATCTACCAAGAGACAAGCTCATATATATATATATATATATAGAAAGATTAGGGTGCTCCATGAAGCACCAAATCGCTAATGTTCCACATTGTATCTTGGTGGGTTTATGGACCCACCTGAAATTTTTTTGGTGGGACGGTGACAAACATGTTTTGGACCCACCTGAAATTTTTTTTAACAAGAAGAGAATTTAAATTTGAATAAAATAAGTTAAATTTAATAAGTAGAAAGTCTAGTTGTGAATAAAATAAATTAAAGAACCCAGCTGAATATTTTGTTGGATCCTACTGATCTGATGAAAATAGGTCTAGTAACTAAAATAAGTCGAAATAAAAATTTATGGATCTATCTAATATAAATTCCTAGCTACGCTACTGTATATATATATATATATATATATAGAGAGAGAGAGAGGGGGAGAGAGAGAGAGAAAGAGAGAGAAATGCTACGGTGCACTACGAAATCAAGATTAGTTTTGACATCACGCTCAAATTTTAATTTTTAAAATTTAAATAATCGATCCAAACCGTTCAATGTGATCTTCAAACTGAAATCTTACTATAAATCGATTTTTTTTCATTTTTTTACTATTTTATAGAGGAGTGCAAAATCAGCCATATTGGATGGTCCAGAAATCATTATATCAACAAATTTCATACCACTCTAAAAAATAGTACAAACAATCTAAAAAAATAAAAAGCTGGTCTCTAGTGAGATTTCAATATGAAGATCACATTAGACAATTTGGATCAATTGTTTCAAATTTTCTTATTTGAAATTTGAGCGTGATGTCAAATCTAATCTTGACTTCGTAGTGCATGATAGCATTTATCTCTCTCTATATATATATACTTGGGCTTGATTTTGAATTTCTTTTTACTTTTTGGTCATTGTATTATTTATTGGTCATTCTTTTTTTTGTCATATGCATATATTGTATCTAGTCTTACACTGGTTGGTGTTTAAAGCTTTTAGAATCCACCACTAATGCTACTCTTCTATATCAGATGTGAAGTACTCGATGGTGTTTGAGCCTATATTCTTTCCTGTCAAGAATAGAAAGAGAGAAACCACGTATGATAGAATTGTATAAATCGTCGGTGTTGCACGTGTGATTAAATGCGAGGTTCTTTTTAAAACTCAAATGTTAAATAATTTTATCCAATTTTATAAATTTTGTAACTTTAGAGTTTCTTTAGTAGAAAATTTTAGTTGAAAAAAATGAACGATTCTAATTGATTTGATTAGATCAATTTAATACGCTTATTTTTATTTTTATATAATATAAAATAATTCTAAAATTGTTGAATTCTCCTGGACGCATTTCCAGTAAAAATACATCAGATCAATAATTTAATTTTTATAAAATTCAAATATTCTTCACAAATTTGATTACATATAGAGAACATTTTGTTTTGCACAGACATGGATGATCATTGAATCTGCACGTGTCGCATGCGGCTCACAAATATTTCTCCCAACTTGTCACGCGACAAGTCATTGCTCCTTGCCTCCATGGATATGATCAATGATCAATGATCAATGATCAATGCACCATATTCATCGAAAATTAGGATCAGCCACCTAATCAGACATTGTATTTGGCAGCCAGCTGGATTAACCCAAATCCACCTAGATCGATAAAATCCATATAATTTACAATTCACCATATAAAAATGACGCATGAATGTGGATTACCACACAATACAATACACCAAGGCAACGGAAGGCGTATTATATAAATTTATTATATGTGTAGATGTATATGTACAAGAATACAAGATCACCAACTGGCTCTCTGCGTGTCACACTCCGCAACCCCCACTCTATGGTGTCACGTACCGCTCCAGCGGGTTCTGACTAGAAGGGGCCCACCTGTCAGTGTCTGGCCAGGTGCTGCCAGCGAATCCCACCGCCGATCCCCCCTGAAATCGCCAAAGCCTCGTCGGGTTACCAACTGAAGCTGGAGAAGGTAAGCTCTCTCTCTCGGCCTTTCTCACGCTATCTCTCTCTATATATCGTTCCATCTCTTAACCCCTTTTCTCTCTCCGTCGCCGGCGCCGGCACGCGATCACGCCTTGTCGTGTAGAGCTTTAGCTATCTAGTGGACTTTTCTTTTAATCGTCGAGTTTAGATTTCATGCTGTGCGAGGTGTAGATTCGGTTTATATCATACGAGTGAGTGATCGATTGCAGTTCGATGCTGCTTCGGGAATTTATGATTTATGTTGATCTAATTATCCATCTGCACAAGCTTGAATCTGATTTTAGAGTGATGAAATAGAAAGTTTATTGTGGTTATCCGAGGGGTGTTGGGAAGGTAAGATTGAAGGGAAATTTTATTAGTTTGAGTGATATCATAGGAGTTGAGAATGATTAGTGTTTTCACTAAGCTAGGATGAGATTTGAAGGGATTCGAGTTATCAGAGGTTGATTTTGTGCTTGTTAATTTGGTGATGGCTTGTTTATTTGTGTCAAATTTAGGCATTTGCAAGCATTGTCAAGAAATCCTGTTACACTGTTCTATGTGCTGTGTATTTATAAAGATGAGTTCATACATTTAAAATATATAACTTATGCATCTAAAAATAACCTCAAGGTGTATTATTCATAATTGAGCTTGATACTTATAATGCTGAACTCATTTGGTTTCTGCACAGATCCAAGCAGAAATCAAGGATAAAATCATACAAATGGATGGAGGCCAGCACAAACAGCTTACATATGAAGAGTATTTTGCCTTCTACCATGACCACTGTGCTGATCACCTAACGGTTGATCAGCTTAACCAGGTCTCTCTCTCTCAGCAATTCATTTAAGTACTGTCATTCAAAATTCTAATTTACTTTGTTTTTTTAACTCTCAGGTACTCAGCATGCATGGGTTTGTTCACCTAAAGAGCCATGATAGGGTATGATTCTTTCCACTAAAAACAGTTCTATGCAAGGATTAGAATCTTGTATTTTAGTATCCTACCTGTAGCAGTTTACCGAGGGAATTAAATGTATAACTTCAGCCTGGATGATTTGGCCAGAAATTCTAATTGCATAACCAGTAGCAGTTTCATGCATAACTGCAGCTGATTTTTCTCCTTTGTTTGGTTTTCAATGAAATGGTATTTTCCTAAGGAATTAACTGAACAACTTTACCCGGGATGATCTAGCCAAAAAGTCATATCATGATGGAGTATTAATCTGGATTATATTGATCAATATATTGTTGATCAGACCTTTGTATTTAGAAACCGGTTTGAATGTCGTTATGATTATGTTTTAGTTCTCTTTGTTTGATCTTGGATTGTATGATGTTTGGTTGCATTGGTAAATTGACATTAAATTGGGTTCCCTGATGCTATTAAAGAACAATTTAAATTGAAAGCAAAATTGGTTAGTCAGGGCTTATATTTGTCATGGAAGCAATGCCAGAATACTTCTTATGATAAGAAAATTTTCTTTGGGTGTAATTCTCATCTTATCAGGAAAAAGTCATAAATGCAGTGAGATCACTGGATCTGATCTTACCTTCAAGATCAACATTCTCAAGTGCTGTGGTTCAGTCTGGCTCTAGTGTAGCAAAGTCACCAGTATCTCTTGAGGAGTCCAAACTGGATATGACAAATACTGGGTGGAAGAAATGCCCTGTAGGATCAGTTGCAACCATTCGCCCGACAGTCAATGTTGCTGTGCCTGATGATGATGATGTCATCTCGAGGTCATCAAGTTGTGTCAGTGTTACTTCTTCGAGGAGTAAAAAGATCGTCAAGGGAAAGGATAAGAGAATTTTCAAAAAGGAGGAAATAGACGACATGTCAGTCATCTCTGCTTTGTTGTCTCTTAAATCTGGTGGCGAACCTCAGACCACTAATGTGGAACTGCAAGCGTCAAATAGGTTATTACTTTGGAGTTTGGATTATTTTATATAGTTTTGAAATTTGCTTAAGTTACTCATTTCAATTTTTACAAATTAGATAGAAAAATATAACAATAGAAGTCCTGTATATCAAGACATCAAAATAGAAAACTAACTTTGGAAAGAAATTGCAGATCTGAAATCTTGTTCCAACATCATTGCAAAAATGTATATTGCTTTGTTTTTCAGAGAGAGTACCTTCTGCAAAATTTGCATCGTATTGTATGATTCATTTGTTTAATTTTGAACAACTTATTTTGCTTTTATTTTGTTTAAAATAGGAATTCAGAAGGGAAGAAGACTATACATGTGCTGGCTAAAAACTTGAGGGATGCTGATGAATATTCTTGGAGAAATAAGGGTACCCAGTGGATCAAGGGATTGCCTTTTCCTCGGTTAGTTCAGTTTTTTCCCAATTAGACTCAACATCTTACCAGTTCTGCAAAAATGCACTCAAGCTACACATGCAATTACTTTGTTAGTTTCCAATTTGTTTTATCGGCTCTTTTTTTCTTCCTAAATTTGATTCGACATCTAACCAGATTTACGAAAATGCACTCAAAGCTACACTGCAATTTGCAATCACTAAACTTGTTTGCATGCAAACAAACAATGCCTATTATTAGAATTATGAAATGGAAAAGCATAAATAGTAAAAAATTAAACTCTCTTCTGCATTAGCACCTTTTTTTAGAAAGAAATGGGCTTTATACTTGTGCTTGTTGGCTATGCAGCACAGACATCGATGATAGTGTCAAGCATGACATTGGACGATACTATACAACACTTCATTTTTAGATAACTTTCTTTTAAGGACACATGCATGATGCATATGGGCTTGGCACAATTATAGAAGTGTCTGTGCTACATTGATTGCTGGTTTTTATTCGGTGAATTTGTTAATAATGTGATTCTCCTTATAGGAAATGTTTGCACTTTTTTTACCCCTGACATTTTTTCCCCCTCAGCAGATTGTTATTGCTGGGATAGTTGCAAGATGCAAATTGGCCCAGGCAAAATGAGCTGAGGGAAATGTCGGGTGTTATTTGCAATTGATAACATGTGTTTTATTTATTGAAGGGAACTTCTCTTCTTTTGTCGATATTTTTCTCATCCGTTTTCTTTTGGCCATTCCTAATTTTGCATTTGGTATTTCTGCAATATACATTACCTCTTGACTGTTTTTGACATCAATATAACCAAAATAATCTAAAAGAAGCCTTGATTAAGTGTTTTCCTGTGGTTGCAGGACATACTATAGGTGTAAAAAAGATGGCTGCCCGGTGATTAGGCATGTAGATCGCGACCCAGCTGATCCGTTGATGCTAATCATCTCATACAAAATGGAGCATAATCATGTATAATCCCATGATTACTTAATTGTTTTTAGAATGTAAAGTCGGTGTTGGACCTGAAGCGTTGCTTTAGGAATATGAAAAATGTTTACTTTCTTGTGCAGGTTAGCAATTCAGTTTCAAATTATTGTTTAAAATTGAAGTGTGCAAAAAGGGAATTTATAGGGCATGTTTGATATGTATCTTGTTGTTAACCGAAATGGAAGCTAATCATCCAAATTAACAAAACTACGATTTGAGAAAATCAGAAGTCAGATATGCATATGGTGGAACTTTTTCAAAACTGGAAAATTTGTAATGTTTGCACTTATCAAAACTGAGCAAATGATTTGGGAAATCAATTTGTCCTACAAATGGGGATTTTTAGTTTTTTTGATAATTTTGCAAATTGCACAGCACCTCGCTAGGAAATTTGCTAAGATCCTCCTATTTTTAGCACATATTTGCAAGATTTGTATGGGAAACTTCGATTTATCGAATCGTTTGTAGTCAATTTTCATTAGTGCAAATTTACTGAAGTTTTTCGATTTTGAAAAAAAGAAAGATCTAAGTATGCTAGTTATTGACGGTTTGTTAGGGTGTAAATAGTGATATGTCATAAGCACTCGGTCTTTAGTTCGGTTCCTGTAAAGTCTTTGTTAGATCTGGTCCTTAGCAAAATTTTAAAAGGGTCGGGCTTTAGAAGGGCCGGATTCGTTCCAAAAATATGAGCCTCTATTTACTCGGTCCTTTCAAGCTCCGACTTCGTCCGGTCCTGATCCGGTCCTTTGCAATTCTTTCCCACGCCAGTCCCTCGGATCTTTATCAACTCTTTCACAATTAAAAAAAATTAAAAAAAATTAAAAAAAGAGACTAAAGCCCTTATTCTCGGTCCTGATTCGGCCCTCTGCAACCCCGAGTGTTTGATAAGGGCGGGACCTTAGAGGGGTCGGACCTATTTACAAAGCCCTTATTATCCGGCTCCTATTAAGCCCTCTTTAGATTCGGTCCTTACCCGGCCCTTTCGTAGGCCCTCTAGGTCCGGCCCTTGTAAAGCCCAACTCGGCCCTTTAGACTTTCACTAGGTGTAAATGATATGGATAATATTTGCACAGAACTTTCGTGTTTGTATTCGAAAATTATTCACAAATAATAAAATATGATATGAATATGGATTTGATTTAGCATTTGTAAAAATAATGTGGATATGAGAATGAATTTGATTTAAATGGTTAAAAAAAATAATAAATTCGTGACCCGTTCCGTTCTAACTCGCTCCATCCAACCCGACAGGCTCAAAGGGCAAATTTGGATCATCACTCTAAACTCAACACATTCCAATTTGTCCCATTTAATCCGTCCCACTCGTGCAATTCATATCAGAACAACTCGTGATCAGGACAACCCGTGCCCGTCCGTGTGGTCAACACTAAACAACATAAATACGAGGAGATTTGAAACTTAGCCTACGGGCGTTATCATTAGGCCTGTCAATGATCGTTTTCTGTTTCGTTTCGTGACAAATGAAACAATTACGATCAAAGAAATTTCTTTCGTTTAAATAACGAAACGGTTAACGAAAACGTATTGTTTCGTGATGATTTCGTTTGTTTCGTTAGTGACTGTGAATTGTTAGAATTGTTTTGATTTCAGAGAAAAATGCTATGCTGAGAGAATGTGATGAGATATGAGATGAATGATTGTTCGAATGAGGAGATCAATGATTTGGTTCTGGTGTATGATTAGAATCGTTCACCATCAGTTCCTGGTTTGTTTTAGTGTGATGAGAGAGAGGAGATGGATAAAGCGTGAAGATAATTAGTTTGATCTTTTTGTTTCGCTCCGATCGTTTTGATCTTTTTTTAACGAAACAATTAATGAAACAAAATTTCTTAATTATTTATTAAACAAAACGATTAATGAAATTACTTTTTTTCGTGATCATTAAGCACGTTATACTGATCTAGGTCTAGTTATGGATCTGTATCTGCTGCTATACTTGCGATGGCAGCGAAATGCCATAGTTTAAAGCTCGCTCGTCCAAATTAATTGATGGGTCAGATTTCTTCCTTTAAAAGTTCGATCTGAAAATTTGTACAGCGACTACCCAATCTGCCCATATGGTTCCTTTTAACCCTGTTTGCAACAGTACCGAAAAAAGAGGCAATGATTACTGAGCTAAACAGATCAGTTCCATTATAATTTAGGGAATTTTTTTTCATACCACTCAAAACTCAGACTCGATGAGATCAATCCCTTCCCATTAAACTCGATTCGATCGATCCCTTCCCTCTCCCCTCGATCACGCAAGAAGAAGAACAAAAACCCTAGACAGCTCAGCTCGACATTGACGAACGCAAGCACGACTCGACTTTTTCCCATTCTCGCCTCTGTGGCCGTCGCAGACCCTAACCCTAACCCTCATGCATCGCCATTTCTCCACTTCCTCAACAAGCACGACTCCCATGTCGCCTAGTGCCGCTAGGTCCAACGACGCGGTCCTACCGACTGTGACCTGTCCCAACTGTAGTAATCAACTACTGAGACTTAGGAGCAAATCAGAGGACAACTCGGAAATATTTTTCTACAAATGTCCGAAATATACAAGAACGGTACATTGTTAATTTTTTGGACATGGGTCTGATTTGTGGTTCTGATACGTTGTTAATTTTTGGGACATGGGTCTGGTTTGGGGTTCTGGTACACGTGTTTTGGTACAGGGGTCTGGTTTGGGGTTCTGGTACACGTGTTTTGGTACAAGGGTTTTGATACACGATTTCTGGTACGAACATGGGAGTTCTTTATGTGGACACCCTAAAGAATAATATGTGAGGTTTACTAGTGCATATATAATAGACTTCTGCCATTTGCCACATCAAAACCTTACCACTGTCCTACATCTTGAAGCACTCTTTGTACTAGTGTTGGTGTGATATCATTTCCGTTTGCTTTGAACAGTCTTGCATTGTGGTGCTGCTTCAAAATCAAATTTTCTAATTCCTGGCAATTTTGATGTCTTGTTTGTAGAAACACCCTAAATGTAAGTTCTTTATGTGGGAGGAAGAATACGAAGAATTTCTGAACGACATGGGAGTTGTTACAAGGGAAGATGGAGGAATTGAACAAGAAAGAACTGAAGAGATGGAGGAATTGAACAAGAAAGCAAGCTCTCGGCATGAGTCAAAATCATTGAAAAATATGGAGGCGCTTCTTGTGAAAATCTTATTTGTGTTGCTATGTATATTGATTGTAAATCTTTTATCGTTGTTGAAGTAGTTAGCTCTAGTAATTGATGAATCTTGTATCAATGTAATGAATCTTGATCAATGTAATGCATCTTGGTCAATGTAATGCATCTTGTATTCCTAAATCGTAATTGAGGCTACATTGGTATTGAATTCATTGTTTGGGGCTTCACACGTTGTATCTTACAATATTGATTTTTTAGCATCATAGATGCATTGGTTCATGCCTGTATAACATCAGAATTCGGTTATCTTGACATTTATCCAAGCCACTCTTGTTTGAACATGTATCCAAGCCACTTTTGTTAACTTCCTCCTTTTTGGCAAAGACCATACAACAAAGATTAATATGACTTCTTATTGTTTATTATTATAAAGTTCTAAGCATAAAAAACTGAGCAAACCAATTCCCACTACCAGTATGACTATTGCTTTATAAGCATCATCTTTACTGGACAAAATAAAAGATAATTGAAGCATTATCCATATCGTAATACATGTTGTATACTTCAAACAAAATATGAAATATAAAATCAAAAATTTGTGTCAGCCACATCTCTCCAGCTCAGCCACATCTGTCCAACTCCAATTGTGTCATTCAACATATAGAAAGTTACCAACAGACCCCTAAAAATCAGAATATTATGTCATTCAATTATATTATTTTTCTAATTTTGCAAGAAAACCAAAAGAAATTTGATATATACCTCATTAAGAGATTTTGTAGAATATAAGACTGACAAATCATCAATTGATGTATCCTACAATAAAATAGAAAAAAATCAACAAAAAATCAACAAAATCAGAAATAATATACCAGAATCTGATTCAGCTCATTATGTTGTAACAGGGAAATAAAAGCTCAGCTGGAACTAGTATCATACCAGAATCAACAATAACTAATTTGATAATACCAGAATCGGCTGGAACCAGTATGATACCAGTATCAAAGAAATACAACTTATTACCATAAGCATTTCGGTATAGCTAAGTTGATCTTTTTTTCCGGCCATCCTCAATTCTCCAATTGTTTCAATTTTCTCAACTTCCTGAAAAACAATAATGTCAGTATTTAGTAAAATATGAGCAATAATGTCAATGTTGTAAAATAAGTGTGTGTGGTTGTACATTTACATACATTTTTCTTTTGTATTTTTTTACTTGCTTTTTTCTTTCCTCCAGATAGGTTATCCACCTAGCTAGGACAATGCTTTCCACTCTTCCTCTTGTATTCTTTTTTTTTTCAAGCTGAGTGCTGGTTGAGTCAAAGTTCCCATCAAATTGTCCACACATGATGCAAAATTGAGATTAGACGTTGCATGGGGGACATCACCATCACCTGGTGCTATTGTGAGGCTTTCTATTTTCTCTTCTACTTGCTTGTAGAGAAGATTTGATGCATTGCAAACAAGTACTGATGTTTCTTCAAAATCAGCTGCTCTTGTTGCTATTCTAAGAAGTGTGCGAGAGAGAACTTGATAACGTTGATTAGCATCTAAATTGGAATTCTCTATAATGATCCTTCCATTAGTACTTTCAACATCACTACTCCTGGCTTGCCTAGTTCATCTTCTTATGATATATTTTTCGAGCAACAACTTAATGTCCATTATATCAAGCACCTTCAACGCATGCCACACAAAACTCCCCACCTCTCAAATTTATTACAACTACAAAAAACTGATTGATCATCATGACTAAAAATGACTTGGAAACAATTACCAGAATGCTCATTTCTAAGGCTAGTTACCAAAATGCAATATTTTGTACTAAATTGGCTTTCACTTTTGGACTTAACAGAGCTTGCCATTGAGATCTCCCATTGTCCTTGAAAGATCTCAAATACCTTCGGTGTGTAAATGTTACCTGCTTGTTCAAGAATCGGAATATTGACCTTTAATCTCGACAATTTTTTCATCATTTCATAACGAGACTACTTCTTTTTGACGTTTTTGAGTGAGAACTCTTTCAAAGTGATGAAAAAAGCGAACTACATCCATTGTAGATTTCAAAAAGCATTTCAAATCCTTGTTGAAGCTCTCACTTAGTTGTGTAGTTCGCATCCCTAAAGTAAACATATTCTTCATGTAACATTGAGCCCATTTTTCCTTCACTTTGTAGATGAAATCCAACCAACTCTCTCCATCAGACTTCTTCTTTTTACTAAAACTCTTCTTTCTGCTAACATCACTCTCTTCAAGCTCATCATCTTCTATGCTAACATCACTCTCTTCATGCTCATCATCTTCTATGCTTGACTCCTTATCTCCTAAGTTCATTTCTTCGCTTACCTTACGCTCCATCTTAATCCTATCTTTCATGGATGTAAAAGCCTCCTCAAACTCATTAACTTTTTCATAATCATACATGCAAGCTTTAAAAACTTTGAGAACTTCATTTCCCTTCACCTTACTCCCAACATTACGCTTTCTCTTAGCAATCAAATTTTTAATAGCATTTTGACTTATGTGTCAAGTGCATAATCCATGCACAGTATTCGACATTACCATTTTTAATGCTTTTGCCATAGCAGGATCTTAGTCTGTAAACATGGTTGTAGGGTGCTTGTTATTTTGAGCTGCTAGAAAAGTCTCAAACAACCACACAAAAGACTCAGCTGATTCATCGTACAAAAGAGCGGCTCCAAATACTGCAACTTCTCTAAAATGGTTAAAACCAAGGAATACACCAAAGGGCCTGCATTCTTTATTTGTGCTAAAGGTTGTGTCAAAGGTAATCACATCACCAAATAAAGCATAATCAACAAGCATTTTTGCATCTGGCCAAAATATGTTGGTAATTTCTCCATTATCATCTACCTCTTCTGTATGGCAAAATGAACCATTTTCTAAAGTTTTATTGTAAAAGTACATCATTATACTTTGAGCTTCTCCAAAAGCCAAGCTCTTACATCTTTTGGTTCGAAGGTAATTGTAGTGATCCCTACGAGTAATACCAACATTTGCTGCACCTCCAAACTCTTGAGCCATAAGCTCGTATGCTTCCTTGGGTCTAATTCTAGCATCATCAGCTAAGTCGATTCTTGTTGCCCGGTGTTGAGAAAGGTCACGTTGAGATGGAATTAGATGTCTGGCTTCGCCCTTTTGCAAATAATGGTTATGCTCGGCAAAAAAATCTGTCACAAAATACTTTCCTGTTTTTCTATTTAGCCTCAGCCTAAGGCGAACATGACAAGCCGATCTAGTTTTAGCTCGAGGTTTTTTTATTTCACGATTTCGATTGTCCTTTCCTCGGAAGCCCTCGTTAGAACACACGAATTCGCTAGAAGTAATTACCTCACATTTATCCTTATTTGCAAAACATTTTCTCACATTAAAACCCATCTGTCCTCCATAATTCTTCCAAAATTCCCATGCATTGTCCAATGTCTCAAATTCCATATTCAATCGAGGGCTCAAATTAAGCATTTCATTAAGGCCAACCTCACTGGGAGTTTCCATCTATCTTCTCTAGAGCCTCTATACAAATTAGCGTATGAACTGAGGTTAGTGTGGAAGCTGGAAGAAAAAAAAATTGGCGGGAGCAAAAAGCGGGAAGTGAGATTGGGCCTTTGGGGTTTTGGGCAGTAGCTCAATAATTAAGAAAATAAGTTTTTAGACTGAATTTTAGAAGGAAGAAATCTGACCCGTCAATTAATTTGGACGAACGAGATTTAAACTATGGCATTTCGCTGCCATCGCAAGTATGGCAGCAGATACGAATCCATCTAGTAAGAGCATCTACATTGATAATTGCTTAGTAATTGCTTATGCTTATGTGTCAATTGTTTTGTAATTGTTGGGTTGTATGACTATTGCTTATTAAGCAATTATGAAAAAGAATTGCTTATTTAGCAATTATGGCTATTCTTTTTTTGAAGATGAGTTGGCAAAATGTTTAATTCTTATTGGTCAAGTGTTTAATTCTCAATTGTTTGCTTGATTGTATCAATGTAGAAATAAATTGCTTAATTTCTAAAATTTCTATAATTACTATTTAGCAATTAATTTCAATTTCTATATCGTATCGGAGATGCTATTATTCTCCCAAAAAAAGTTGGAAACACGCGCAACGAGATTGTACCGAAACATACTAACCTCCGTTTTCGCTGTAGTCTACCTGCCATCGTTTTTGAACTCTTGAATCAAGTTAATTGGATCTTGATTAGTCCCGAGGTCCAATTCCTAAAACGGGTTCTAAAAGCCCAAATACAACAACAATCGGGCGTTTTGGTGTTTTGGTCCGATGGACCCGTATTTTCTGTGTATAATTTTGTCTTCACAAAGAACGGAGATTGATTTGGGTCGTTCGTTCAGAAATCAACGCTTGATGCTCGACTATACAATTCAGGAAATTTTTTGATATTATTACTTAAAAACGTTATGTTTAATCCAACGGTTCAGATATAATTTTCTCATAAAACGGAGAGAATGAAATAATATCCGCAGGGTCCCTGTTCCGATAGGGGTGAAATGATATCTGCGGCACTAAAAATGCTCATCTCGTGTTGTAGTTTTGCTTTTTGCTCGTCCGATCCAATATTGACGGTCTAGATTTAATAACACAAAATCCTCCATTGTCAACCTAGCATCGTGAGATGTAATCTGACGGTTCCTATCAAAATTGCAATAGGATGATGTATTTTTAGTGCCGCAGTAGGGTCAGTGTGTCAGAGGAAAAATCTCTTCCGTACGCGCCAAATCAATTTCGCACGACTTATGTTTTTAATTTTTACGGGACAACCGATCACTTCCTCGCTAGTCGCTAGCACTGAAGAACCAATTGTCACAACTAGAAGAAAGACAAGGGACTGGATTCCGGAGGCGAGGTTTTCTTTCAATCTTTCTCGATTGATCTCTGAGGCATTTCAAACTTCTAATCAATTTTACCTTCTTCGATTTACTGATTTGAATTCTACGTATGTCGAATCGATTGTAAACCTTTCTTTACTTATGGTATGGTACAAGGTCCAAATTCTTTGAAGTAAGGTTTTTCATGAGCAAACAATACTGGCTATTCCCTTGCTCATTTTCTGTGACGGATTGTCAGCTTCATGGTTTTTAATTTGGTATATAGAAGCTTTTGCGATTTATACATATCTTCCATCTTTTAGTTGCATTATTTTTGCACGAATCACTGTGTAATTGTAGATTTTGTTTGATAGATGTCTTGTTTATTGATTCATTTTAGATTTATATATAAATTAGCTTATATTTTGATGTTATTCAAAATCCTTCATTGTTTGAACATCTACTAAGTGCTTGAGATGTTAGGTTACTAGATTTAAATTCTTCATTGAACTAGATCTGAAGAAAATCCTTGTGATGTGTTCAGTTCCTATTTGGTATGGTTGTATGAACCTATAGCTCCAAAGGTTTTTTATATGAAAGTTGATTTATTCTTTTCAGAATCTCTTAGCTCCTGATATAACTGTTTTCACAACTATACGTGGTGTATGCCCAATACAAGAACTGAAACTTGAAAGCTGAGATTTATCACACTCTTTACTTGACATTGTTAAAGAAATGATTCATTGATACAGAAAAGAAGTTCAGAAAATAATTAAAAAGCATGTGTTATGAGCATGAGCTATATTGGTAACTAAGCTTACATTATTAGTACTTACGCATGATTTTATTATATAGTTTCTTTCTGTCCCTTTGAGCTGAACTTTCTATAAAATAGTGAAAACCTGCAGTTAATTTTGTAGTTTCTGAATTTTGCTCTCTCCCTCTCGATGAACTATGCGTAGATCAAATTTTGGTCTAAAACTATGGATGAATCACGAAAAGGAGCTGCACTAAATTCAGGCACAAAGGCAACAAGTGCTTCTCTTGGTAAGGATTTGTTTTTATTCATACTGACAGTTAAAACTCATATTTGTTAAACTTGTGGTAAGACAGAAAAGCGATGGAGCAATTAAGCCTTTTCTGATTTTTTTCCGACAAATAAATATGGAAGGACCAAAGATTACTCATTAGACAAGTTTAAAGTTCCTGGTTTGTTATATTTTTCTCAAATTGATTCCTACCCGAAGCTTCTATTGAAGACACTTATTGGAACAACTGTAAATTTCATATTGAACAGATGAAGATTTTGGGAAAGATTTTCTCACTTCTTGGAAATCGACAACATTTGGGAATGATGCGATGGATTTTGACATGGAGACAAGTGAAGGGAAGGGGAAGGGCAAAAAGTTCAATTTTGGCAAACTGTGAGAAGACTTTCTTCATGAAATTCTTTTCTGAGAACTGTGACTCCTAACAAATCAAATTACTTAAGTTAGATGGTATCTGTTTGGTGCTTCACAAGTTTGCATGAATGTTACTGCATAATTACACCTGTACGTCTGTACGTCTGTACCAATACTGCAATGATCTTATTCATTTTTCTATTTATTTGTGCCTTGTGCTAGTTTGTACTCTGATTTGCCCATTTTTTTCTTACTGTATTCCCAGGAAACACACACTAAGAAAGTTACTACTAACAACTGAGACAGATACAACACAAGGTTTACATCTGGTACCAGTAGAAGCTGGCAATAGATGTATTTCCCATAATAATTCCTTTTTGGGCAACCTAGATTATTATTTGATCTGTTATTCTTGGTTCACCTATGCTTCAAGGGCATTTTGATCAGGATCTGAGGGTGAATTTAATTTTTGTCACAAATCATACACGATCTATATTTTTTCCTGACATTAAGGCAATATGCAGGGATGACTTTGATTTAGATGCAGATTTTGACAAGCTACCATCTTTCAAAATGGATATGTCAGATTTAGATTTCTCTAGCCCAGTCAAGAAGAACAATAGTAAGCCTTCCACAGAGAAGTCTCTTAAAGATTCTTCACATGGAAAGGACAAAGAACAAGATTCCTTTGCCTTCTCATTCAATTTTGATGAGTAAGCCACTGCTAACAATGTTTCAACATTAGTATTTTATTTATTATTCTTTTAATGCTTAAACCTTTGCGGCAAATGGTACCAAGGGAACAGCAAAAGTTGGGTGGACAAAGGAGTCTGTCTGATTTGTAACCAGTTAGGTTCAGTCAGTATCAGCAGAATCTACTGATTCAGTTTGATGATTGGTGCCTGCGTTATTTTTGTTGTTAGTTTTGTTGTCTTAGTTAAGTCTACTTAAGTCTCACTTGAGGTACTTGAACCAGCATGCAGTGTTCTTTCGAGCTACCATAGCATAATTGTATCTGTTTCTTGACTTCAACAAATTCTTTTTGCTCCTCCGAATTGCATAATTCAAGACTAATTAGGTTTGGCTACTAAAACGAAACATCATTTATTGTTCAGTTGCTCTAATTGCTTAATGGAATTGGTTGAGGCTTGGTTGATGGTTAGTTGTAATGCGTACTCCAACCAATATACTAATTTTTTCAGCCATGATCTTATTGTTGACTTAAGTTGAACTACTAATTTGTTTAATCTTTTCTTTTCAAGCCTGGGAAAGTTTGATCTGGGCTCTCATTTAACCATTAAGAAAAAGGAAGCACCATTGCCTGAACCAAGCACTTCTGTTGAGCTTGGTCTCAATAAAACTCAGAAAGGAGATTTACCTACTGAAATAATGGATATCCCCAAAATAGACTCATCTAGGGCGCCATCAAAACCAGAGGCCAGTTCATCCACCTCAAGGCCTCCAACTGAAAAACAACCCTCAAAATTACCATCCTGTGACTTATCCAATGGATCAGATCAGTTGGCCAGGAGACGGTTCAGTGTCTCAGCTATATCTGGTAATAGTAACAACAAGGAGGCTTATGTTGCTCAGTCACACTCCGTGAAAGAGAATTCTGATAGCAAGACGGATAATGGTGTACAATCTTCAGAGAGTCATCAACAATTGACGAGGAGTGCCAGCCCTGTTACTTCGAGTAATACCAGGGATTGTGTAAGCGGAGCCTGCTCTTCAGATCATGGACTAAGCAAAAATAAGGATTCAACAACTCTATCTGCGCAGAACGAATCCAATAGGAATTTAGTTGAGGCAAAGGAGGTTTCGGGTGAAAAGGGCATTAATTCAACAGATACATTTTCAGCAACACAAAGGTTGACCTCAAAAACTACAACAGCTACAACTTCAGCAACACACAGGTTGGCCTCAAATACTATGCAGCTAATGAATGCCCTCTGTTTACATTTTAGATGAATTCATAATTTAAAAGTCATCTTTATGTTTGAAACCTGAGGACAAAAGATACTATTGAATCAATTCTTGTGAACTAAATCATGTTGAGGAGATATTGTTATCATTCTTATTGCAATCTTTATTTCATTGTTGTTTACAAGCAAACTCCTAATTCTTGAAGCTATGAAGAGCTCTGCCAACAATCCAAATTTCTCCTTTGTTCTTTTCCTTTTTTGTTTTGTTCAGTGTGAGTTTATGCTTAGTTCTGTTTTTGTGCTGTATGATTGCTGAGATTTCAGGTATCTTGAGTTGAATGCAATGCAAGAAAAAGCTACTTCTCTCCTATATAAGCCTCAACCTAAATCTGCTTTGAGCTCAGAGCAGTCTGGTGATCCCAACATGAGAACAAAATTACCAAATTCTAATTCCCAAGACATGGAAAGGTACCCTTTTACCAATTATACTGTTAAATTCAAATTTGCCTAACTAATGTTTTTTATTTGTGTTTTTCACTGGGATCCGGCAGCGGGCAGGTAGCAATGTAGCATTAAACCCTTATTTCTTTTAACAAAGCTCATTTCAGAAGTCCAAGCTTGTACAAAGCAAACCATCAGAGGACGGGCAAACTATGCCGTACTCAAATTTGATAATTTAGTTTTCCTAGGCTCTTATTTATTAATTTGTTCGCAAAATGCAGGCAGGCAGATATAGATGACGCTTATGCAAAGAACAGTTTGCTTACTGCAACGGAGAAAACTTCAAAATTAAGGACTTCTGTAGGCAGTGGGAAACCTGAGATTGAGGACATCACATTTAGGTATAAACATATGAACTGGTAGGCATTTCTTTTATTGTTGAATTATCAACTTTTGGTTTCAGATGACGCTTATGGTTAGAGATCATATGCCCCTGCCACTCACTGTCCGTCAGTCTGGAGTCTGGACTCCTACCAATATGCGTTTCTGTTTTGTCTCAACAAATTTGGTTTTTTTTGGGGGCTGAAATAGCTTATCAAGTCTCTGTCAGGAATGCTTAAATTTTTATGGTTAATGCAATGCATGTCCATACCAGCTTGGTACTGGTAGTGGCATATTAAATAATTAAACAGGTTGACGATGCAATATTTACTGATTACAAGGTAGCTTCCTTCTGAAACATTCAGAATATGAGTTGTCCTTACTTGTTTGCCATGCCTACTTCCAACAGCACACTGAAGAATACAAATGGTTTCCTTCCTACTGACAATGCATCCTTGAAAAGCGAGAAACAAAAATTCATGCCAAATCTATTAACTTCAAGGTACTATGTAATTTTGCATGTTTTGTAAATCGGAAGCCTTATTTTGCTTGAATCTCATTGATCATACTTGCCATTGATAAGTCAGCTTGGTACTTGGTTCCTTTTCTTCATTTCTTTCTCATATTTCTTTTATTCTTTTTCAATATTTGGCTGCAATTTGTTTCTCTCAAAGTTTTGTGACAAAATTAAAAATTACGATCAAAGTGATCAAAGTTTTGTTACAAAATACAAAGTGAAAGGGCCACAAAAACATAATAAAAATATTTATCCAATCAAACCATTTGTGTCCTACTGAAATGGTTGCACTTTATTACTTACACTTATGTCTCATAACTTTTCTAGTTGATAATTTTTATAATTTGCACTGCAGACTTACTACAATGAAGCAGATCAGCCCAAGTGAAACTCCAGAGACTGACTTACGATCAGGAAAACTTAGAGAGATAAACAAGCCCCCCTTGAAACTACCAACTCCAAACTCAGCTTCCAAAAGAAAACCTGCACTGCTTAGCCCGCCTCTGAAAAGGAAGGTCATTGAGGTATCTTCATTGCCTTTTCTCTTCTTTTCATCTATAAATTTCAGTAAAAACCAGTCAGATATACCACGCCAATACGCTTTGCATGAAATGTAGCTGGTCTTGCTGCTGGGCACCAGTCTGACTGAGGTTATTATTTTGTCTAAAGATTGTTGTGTTCCACTGCATTCTTTTTCTTGAAATGATTAATTGCTATATTTTTTGTCCAGGACTCTGTCCCAGATCCATTTACTCCACTAAAGCGTATTTCGAGCTCTTCAGCTGAAGCAAGGTTCACCTCCTTTAAAGTTAAATATGATTTTAATTCCTTTTTTGTTTTTTTTCTTCTTAAATAACTGGTATTTGAACTAGCAGTTTTCATGCCCAGCAAATCTCGTTCTTTTTGAAGATGATATTTATCATGCATTTTTTGTCGCGCAGGAATTCACCTAAGATTGCCTTGAAACAGATTTGTAACTCTCCTTTGGAATCAAGGTCGTAATTTTTTTCTTCTCATGTTTTTGTGCTTTTGTTCCTTTAAAATGCTGTATAATTGACTTAAAGTGATTGAGAATATTAACTTCTATTATGCAGGAAATCACCTGAAATTGCTTTCAGGTCCGGGAGTGAAATGGTAATAGTCTCTATCAAGTATTATGGCATACTTATATAATGCTTGCTGATGCAACTTTTTATATATGTTTTACATCTCTCAATCAACTTCAATATTGCTTTTCATATGAAATGCAGAGAAAACCAAAAAATGTCTACTGGGACCAATTACAAATACTTATTTCAATTCTCAACTTTCCATCTTCCAATATTTCTACTTTTCAGGTTACTAACAGTGAAAGTGCTGAAGCTTTTAAGGACAATTCAAAATCACCGGACTGTGCTACTGAGACAGTATTAGGCATAGCAGACTTTAAAATCCCCGTACCTGTTCTTGAAAACAATGGAAATGTGGAAAAGGCTGAAACTATTTCAAAGGAACTTGAAGATGTAAGTACTCTATTTTCTTGACCTGAAAAAAGATGCAAGTTATAGGCTTGTAGGTGAGGTTGTTAAAGAAGGTAAAGAATGTACACCTTAATTTTGAAGTATATATGGATATATTACTGTTCTGGTTGTCTGTATTAATTTCTGTATTTACAATGAACCTATAGAAAATTGAATTGATTTCATCAACAGAACTAATGACGTAAATATTCGCATCCTGTACAGACACATATATTTGGTACGTATTGTCTGCTTGGATTCCTATGTGACCATACTAGTACTATTTTCAGATAAATAGTATGCTTAAAAAGAAGCAGGAGGAAGCAAAGGAGCTACTTGTGAGAGCTATCGTCAGCAACAACAAACTGCTAATGCTAAACCATCCAATGTATGCTGAGAAAATATCCTTTTTAACTTAACCAATTGTAGCAAATGTCAGTTAGGATTTTTATACAAATGGATCCTACCAATACTACATCTGACAGAGGTATTCTGGTACTAGGATGACAGGCAGAGGCTTGGGTACCTTATTGTACTTCATTTTCATTCTTTTAGGTTAGTCAGTTGAATGGGTCTTTATATATCTATAATTAAATATTTTAGTCAAAATGTCATCTCAGCCACTAGTAATAACCAGTAATTTCATCTTTAGGAAAATATCACTTTTTACACTCATATCATACTCTTTGGTAAATAAAAGTTTGTTGTTTCCTTAATTGTAAGAACCTATCTAGCCTTGAGAGATTCGCTTCCACCTTGCGTGCTAAACACTTCTGAGTAAATCAGCTTGATTTCTCGGGTAAACATTATTTCATTCCTTGTTTATTCTCTCAAGATGAATAACATATTTAGAAAAATGGATGTTAGTACGTGGGAGGACCTTTTCTTTATCTGGTCGCGGCATTTTCTTGTTCCTTGTGGCACCTGAGGTACATCAACTACCAGAACTATTGGTTGGTAACTGAGCTTAGTCGTTTCCAGGACAAGTTGGTCATTTTGGGTTTGGGTCAATTTGAGGTTTTGAGCCTTGTTACTGTTTGCATGAATTGTAGTTGGCGTTTGGATTATTTTAGTCTGGTCAGTACGATTGCATTTAGTTCATTTGGGTACTTAAAAAACTTTGATATCGAATTGCTTATTCATTTGGGTCAGATAACATGTTCTGGATTTTGGAAGGGTTCGGATTCCTTGCTGGTTCTGGTTTACTGCTTTTAGGCTCTGGTGATACCTGATTGTGTCAGTCTGGTCATTATGGATTGTTGTACTCAGGTCATGAGTTGGTGATCGATTTGAGTTCATGTTCGGGCAGGACATCTCAAATTCACTATTTAATTGGTTTAAGTTCAAGCATGTTAGGCCACTAGGTTTTAAAAGACTTTTTCATTGGGTTAGGTCTGGTCAGATGGAGGTTATTTGGTGCGGTCAAACTTGCTGCAGTTTTTCTTTATTTTTATTTTTCCTCCTTTAATCACGATTCATTTGGTGTTTAAAAAGGCTTTATTTAGTTTGGCACTTCTGTCAAAAACCCAAAATAACACTACAATATTTAAAATGATGTTGGTCCTACTCCCCTACTTGGCTACTTGGATGGATAAACTTAGCATGCTGGTAAGGTCCAAGTTAGTACTGGTACGTACAGCTTGGAAAATGCTTTCTTGAGATTCTTTAATTGGGGTCTTGCTACTATTACTGCTGGACTGCTGGAGATAATTCCTTCAAGATATTGCCTAACATGAACCATGATTTACATTGGCAGGTTCTGTTGGAATTCTTTGTCGAGTGCTAAAGTGCCTTTTTATTTTGCATAAGATGCATTGTAGAAGTTTGTTCCATGGACCATACTCCATTTCTTTTTGAAAGAGAGAGTTATATTTGGTTGCATCTGGCCAACCTGGTTCTTGGCGGCTGTAAGGGTTTTGAACTAAATTTTTCTTTTCTTCCTCTTTCCGTTATTTCTCAAGAAACCCCACTTTTCTTTCTACTGCTTTTCAAGAAACAATATTATTGACGCAGATGGTGACATACATTGCGTTGCAAGTTTGAAACCGCATCATTTTGTTATTGCCCATATGCATATATGCCGACAACATACCAAATTTTATATCTTACATTTTATAAGCTTGAAAATCCAATTCTGAGACGGCTGAATTTAAAACTAATTGTTCTGGTCATCTGGTCTTCTACTTTGATTTGTCCTTCTCATCATCTATTCTAGAAATTTAGTCCGTATGGCTGAAATTGCTAAAAGGTTTTATTACATTAAAATCTAATAGTTATTGTAGCACTATATTTGTAAGAGTTGCTGTAACGTGTACTGGTGAAGTTGTATTCTATATTAATTCTTTTGTCATATTTTTTTAGACATACATACATAACGAAACGTTAGGTTTGAACCATATAGGCCTATCTTCATGGGTTGTGGCATTATTAAATTGTAGATGTCAGTTATTCTCAGACAAACAACGAAGCATGACCTAATTTTCTAGTCATTCTTCACGTACGAATTACTACATCTTTCCAGTGAAGCTGATTTTAAATATAACAACGAAGGTGCCTGTGACAATCTCTCTTTATTCGTTTCTCGATCTTAGGTGGCTTGGACCTATCACAGTTTGTAGATTTTTTTTTTTTTGGGGTTCAAATCAGTTCTGATTTCGTATCACTAAATTATAGTCAAGGTGATGTGGACCAAATATTAATTATTCCTTTTTGAAATTTTATTTTGTCTCCTCGGCTCTTTCAGCAAGTAATATATGTCCTTGGTTAGCACATTGCATTTGAGTAAAATGAGATGAATTTGAATTTAAAGGGGTTCAATTCAATTTCTTTTGATACACAGAACATGGACAATCATCAAGGACCATCATACAAGCATTCATTTGGCTTGGTACAATTTAAATTTGGTTTGGGTCAATCTAACTCAATGTTTGAGGTCCTTTGGGTCAAAACAACAAGAATTTGGTTTCAATTATGATTTTAGTGCTCAGTTCATTTCTTTTGGGCACAAGAAGCATTTACAAGCATAAGCAACATCAAACAATCATGCATTTAAATTTATCACTGTTAGAATTTGAATTTGGTTCAGTTTGAGGACAATTTGGTTAATTGAGTTTTGGTTTGGGTTTCAGTGGCTAACCTGACCTTTTAATCATCAAGCAAGTCCACAATTGTGTATACAAACATCATGGAATCATCACATAAACAATTCAAATCGATCTCAGCACAAAATTCTATGTTTTGGTTCAGTTCAGTTAATATTTGAGTTCAGCTGAGCACGAGACCTAATTTAATTCTAAACAAGCAATCAAATGCATGAAAATAAGTTTGATGATTGATTTGAGATAGTTTAAATGTTTGTTTTGAAGACTGAAAAATACTTGAGATTTGAAAAGATAAAAAAAACTTTCAATTTTGATTTTGGAATTTTGATTCGAATTAGACTAAAAAAACAACACAATTTCTATTGTTTTTCTTTGACTTTTGGATTTGATTTTCTCAAAATTTACACAAAGAGCATATCAATTTGAACTTATAGCTTGAAAGTACAGATGTTAGACTATAAATTAGTATAAAGTCTAAGAACTAACTCAAAGGGAGTGTTTCAATTTGGATGCTCGACAGGTGTTTAAGCACCATGCCTTTGAGGCTAATTTGAGTTTTTTGGATGCAACTTGATATTTTGGTGGCTGACATGGGTGTTTGAGCTTAGATTTAGGTTTTGCATGTCAAAAGAAGCATTTATATTTTTTAAATTTCAAATTTGGACAAAGAGAACTATTTATTGCATTTAAACTCTATTTTATTTTATTTTCAAAAATATGAGATTGAAATGGCTTTAATTTGAAATATGTTTATCAAAAAAATTATAAAATTAATTCTGGTAGTTTATACAAACATAATATGCATGTCTGTGAAAGAAAATTTGGTTTGGACTTGAAATGTGATCTTTAGAAAAATAACAAATCTCTGACAACTTTGAATCACAAGACTAACAAAGGGCATATGGCTTTGGTTTGCATTCGAAGGCTTCAAAACTTGATTTTACACTGGTATAAGATGTATTATACACTATGATTTAAAGGAAGCATAAAAAAGATTTCATTTCAAATGCTTTAAGGATTTGATCACATGAGAGGTATTTAGAGCTAAATTGAACACTGTTTTGATTTGATTTGATTCTAGTGCTAGACATAAGGCTTTTAGAACTTGATATGGCTCAATGCCTATGAGCCTATCTCATTGCACATAATTGAATTAGAGAGGCCTGTCTCATAGCACATCACTATATCAGAAAGGGTTCTTTGATCAAAGAAGAAGGATTTAAGGTCAGAAAAGGCATTATAGGCCAAATTTGACCTAGTATGAATTCAAG
The DNA here is from genome assembly GCA_964058865.1 of Eleocharis quinqueflora. Taxonomy (NCBI): domain Eukaryota; kingdom Viridiplantae; phylum Streptophyta; class Magnoliopsida; order Poales; family Cyperaceae; genus Eleocharis; species Eleocharis quinqueflora. The sequence goes on from CAXKVX010002697.1 coordinate 46,220, forward strand.
AGAAGAATGAAATCAATTGAACTCTAATTTATGTTTAAAAGACTTGTTTAAATTACTTAAAGCATCAGAAATCAAAGCTTTCATGCACTAGAGTTTCGAACTTCAAATCTAAACACTAAAACAACAGAGATCAAAGAGTTTCAAACTTGATTTTTCATTTCACAAACATGCAATTTACGCAATTCACAAAGAAAAGCATATAAATATGGCATCTTTCTTGCTAAATTTAACACCACTCACCTATTTAGATGATATGTCGGGTAGAATGAAAGGCTTAGCAATTGTCAAGCAATTTCGATCACTTCTACAATTTGAGCAGAAAAAAGGGCATTTGATTTGAGGATTACATGTGTATTTATAGCCTTTTTTAGCTGCGATTACATTGGATTTTATTTCATATTTGATTTTCTATTGCATTTTCTATTTCATATAAGTATAGAAAGTGGAGACGGTACTAACGAGAGAATGTTTTTATATTCGTTAAATATTTTTATATTACTTTTTAATTAATGTCGAGAATGTTCTATGGAAAGATAGCTTGTCCTCTACACGCAACATGAAGCGAACGATCCCGATCTGCTGCACTATAGGAAACGACCGGTTGTGATGTGATTTAGGAGGGTTGGATTTAATAAGTTGAGAAAGTATGAATGTTGATGCAAATAAATTGCTCAGATTTGCTGACACGAAGAGGCGACAAAATGTCTTTCTTACCAAGGGGCGTTAACTGCACATGCGGACATTGATTAAAGACGCTGATCTTTTGTTCATTAATACCAAAATGACATTTTGAATAATTTATTTACGCCACTATTTTTTATTAATTAATGTTAGCTGTAGATTTAGAGCATGTACAAATTAAATAAAATCAATGATTTTGTTCTCTACAGTTCAGGAAAACAAAAATCTTATACAAATAGACAAATTCTGCTATATGGATAAAATTAATTTGGTTGCACCATTAATTATTAAATTTGTATGGATCAAATTTTATGTTTTAAAATTTTTTGTCCATATTTAACATACTCACCTACTATACAAAATAATCTCAAAATAAATTAGTACTAAACATTAATAAAAGAAACAAAAAACAAAAGAAAGTTACAAAATATCTCCAACAAATTTGTTATAATATTTTAATTGACTTCTATTTTTTCTTTTCACTGCTAAGTTTTCTACACCAAGATTCTAATAAAATGTGTAAATGAGAGGCTGCAAAATAATTCCACATCTTTCTACACCGGGTGGTTGACAACAAAGACTGTAAATATCTGTCGATGTACATCAATAATTTATATACTGGATTTACTAAATAAAATATGTAAATGTCTTGATTTATACACTGATTATTAGAAAAAATCTGTGGAGGATTAATCCGAAGAGTGGGACGACACTCCTACATTCGATTTTAATATAATCAACATAAAAAGTTGCAGAAGATCCTATATCGATATTTGTTTCAACATGAACTTCATCCGTAGATCTGCATTGGTGTACCGACGCGACCAGTCGCAAAAACAGAGTATATATATATAAGATCCATTTCCTACACATGCTGATACCCACAGAGAGTGCCGACAAGTTTTTGGTTTTTTTTTTTCACTTCAATAACATGCAGGGGCGGAACTGCTGTAGGGCCCACATGGACTCTGGCTTCATTCTCGATTCGTAAAATTCGATATGTAGCATTGTAGTTCATATCAATTAATCATCCGGCACCTCTTCAACTGTAGTGGACTCCGCATAAGCTTATCATGCTGGTTCCTTTCTCAAGAAAATTCTGATTACGCCACTGATAACATGAATGGATATGCATGCACCTGAAGCTGCCAACAATACAAAAGAATAAATAAATAACAGGATTATCCTCCACTTGATAATTGCGGTTGTTTAGAAACGATCTTGCGACTTTGGACAGTCATATAATAGAATAAAATAAGGTGTTTGGGAAGCCAGCTAATTAACATAACAAAATGAGTCATTTCCACATCAGTGGGCACCAAGTGTAAAGGGGTGGTGATATTGACACCATGATTTTTGTTATTAACACCATACTTTTTCAATATTTCAAAAGATCAAGTTGAATATTAAGAAACAGAATGGTGTTAATAACAAAAGCCGTGTAAAGGCACACGAGTATTTGACCAATCAGTTTTCTTTTTGAACACTAAACACTAATTAAAACACAAAGGGTTTGAAATTAGGATGTAAAACCTCTTAAATCTGCCGACTAATTATAATTTATATTGGTTTATTTTGTCAATACACCTTATGGGTTAGTGAGTTTGACCTCCTTGATTTATTACACATGGCATGCTATTTTTGATCAAGAAGTTGCTCCTATTTTCTAAACTATATATGACTTCTAAAAAATTAAAGAAATAAAAACGTCCATATTATTTTGTTCAATTCATGTATATTTCTTTTCCCGAACATATTACAGTACTACTGACTTGATACAACTTGAATCATTTAGTATATATGTGACCATGAAATTGAACTAGTTAAGCTAATTTGTGTTTTGATATCAACTTTTCTATCGACTCTTAATATCTTGGAAACCACACGAACTTGGACTACTTAAAAAAGAGTATGAATAAATATTTTTTTGTTTTTACTGCTTAGTTAGGAATAAAAATGTATAATTAATTAATATTCAATAGATTGAACACTATGCAAGTTGGACAATTTTTTATTTGCACCTCTAACTTGTGAGTTTTGATGCTGTTACTCTTGTAACTTTTCTAACAATTATTAGCTCATAATTGACAATTAGTGTCGGACTTATAAAGAAATGTGTATCGGCTTTCGATCCCACTCTGATTACGTCAATGTTGGAGTTGAGATGTAAAATTTAATAAATAAAGTTTGAGCTGCATGTTATATAATTAATATATCAAATATTGTCACTAAAATTATATTGAGTAATATAAGACATGTTATATAAATGTGATTAATTAAGGAATGACATAATACGTATTTCGCTAAAATTTTGGATACGAATAATATAGAATTATAATAAATTAATTATAATTGTTAATGAAATAATTGTAATTGATTTAACTAATACTAGAGTTAAGGTAAAAGTCGAGAGTATTGTTTGGACTAATTAGATCAATTTTGGATCAAGAAACAAAAAAAAACCCGGATCAAGGAACAATTCCTTGTAGGCCGCAAGAATCTATTCCGAGAGGCAGAATATTTGCCTCAATTGGCTGATTTTTTTTTACTGGTTGCGCAAATAATATCATATTTTGTGTATATGTTTTGAACAGTTGTACACACAATTTGGAAATGATTTGGAGAGAATATTGGCATCAAATATTATATCGAATATTTGTTATTAATTACGAAATCTCTTCAAGATACGTTAACACTAGTATATAAGCATTGGGTCTCCAAGAGATACGGGTGTGTTAGGTGTGCATTTGCTGCACTTAGAACTCTACCTTGCTCTCTCCATTAAAAGGAATTACCTCGACTCTCATTCGTAAGTCGAAGGAAAATAAAAAGTGTTCATGTTCCCTTGGAATGATCCTTCGGCGAACAAATTGATGGATAAAGGAAAAGATTACAGCAAGACGCACACTTCTTCCATCCACAATGAATTCGTGAAGATGGAAAGTAAGTTCCTGCTTCGCTAATTAATTTAATTACCTTAAGTCTTTCACAAAGATAATTGCAACTGTTTAATTAGAATTTTGGTTTTGTCTTCACCTAATTGAAATTGAATGAATAAGTGGTATCAGAGCCAACTCTGTGTGAGATTGGGCATAATAATCTAAGAGTTAAAATTCAATTGTTTTTTTGTAATTGTATCGAATTTTAATTATTGCAAAAAGTTTCTTTTCAAACTTTGTATTTGCTTTAATTATTTTGGAATTAAAATCTCGAGTTTTATCAAATTTTTGGCCCATTATGCAAAATTTAAAAAAGATATTACTCAAGATCTTAGTATATTAAATGTTTCCAAATAATTTAATTTGCAAAGTCAAAAATTTGAAAATTATGCATCAATCAAGTTTAGAATTCAAATATGGAAATTTTTATGTACTGTTTGCGGCCGGCAAACAAAAGCTTGCGACCCGCAAAGCTTTGCAAATATAACTGACAGGTAATTCTCACAACCCGTGACAATTTTTATTGCGGTCTGCAGTCTTTTGAAAATTGAACTGACAGATTATTCTTGTGACTCGCAAGAATGATATTGCGACTCACAAACAAATGTGCAAAGTGACAAAAATAATAATTCAATTGACAGGGAATGGTTGCGGCCTCCAAAGATGATTTTTTCTATCATATTTGTCAGAATTTCCAAATTTGATTATTTGAATTTTATCCTAATTAGTAAATCCTAGATTATTACCAGTTATGAATTATTGGAGTAACTATAGTTAATTATAAGGGACATTTTGTTTTTTTGCCACTTCAAAACTTCAAAATTGTCAAAATGCCACTATCGATCACTTTTTTGTATAGAGATCAACTGCCGGACAAACTTTTAGTGGCATATTGACAATTTACAAGTTTTTTAGTGGCATAAAACTAATTTTCTCTAATTATAATTTAGGAAATATATATTATAATTATTATATTTACTTATAAATACATAAGATATTATATTTGCCTTAATTTGTTACAAAATTTAACTATTATCTATAATTAATATTTAGTGCTAATAAAGAAAAGATAAAATATGTTGAATTTTAAAAGGATTCTAATTATGTTTAAATTTAGTATATAAGTATTTAGTAGATACTAAATGTTATGTAAAGAAATTTACAAAAGGGTTTTATAAAGTCTATAATTTTATTATATAATTAACTATTGAAAATTAGTTTCTTCTAATTAAGATTACTATTAGTTACTAGAGCTAGGCTACGACGCTTCACAAAGCATCACTCACGTGCAAGGTTTAAAATAGCGGTTCGCGCGGTTTAGCGGTGGAGGAGTGATTTAGCGTTTAGCGTTTTATCGGTGATAAAACGGTCGATAAACTACCATATCGATATTTATATCATATAAATTTATTTCAAATGATATTAAGTATAAATTATAATTAATACAGTTTATATGCTTAATAATAACATATAATAGTAATTTGTTATCAATTACCATATAGATATTTATAACATATTATTTTATTTCAAATGATATTAAGTATAAATTATAATTAATATAATTTCTATGCTTAATAATAACATATAATAATAATTTGTTATCAACTACCATATCGATATTTATATCATATTACTTTATTTCAAATGATATTAAGTATAAATTATAATTAATATAATTTGTATGCTTAATTATAGCATATAATAGTAATTTTTCACAAAATATATTTTCAAAGAATAATATATTGAATGAGCATGGCTAAAATAATATGCATAGTACACCCCATTTCGTACTATGCATATATATATATAGGTCAATAAATTGAGATTTAAGTTGCTCAATAAATTATTCATATTAAAATATTGTAGGAAATCAAATTTCGTGATTTTTAGAGCTTTCTTGTTATTTTTTAAATATTTTTTAAAAATAGTCCAGATTTAATACTACAAAAGTGTCATTTCTGGGCTGTTTTTAAAAAATATTTAAAAAATAACAAGAAAGCTCTAAAAATTACAAAATTTTATTTCCTACAAGATTTTGATATGAAGAATTTATTGAACAACTTAAATATCAATTTAATGACCAAATTAAATACAAATGACCGCATAGTACGAAATGTGGTGTACTATGCATATTATTTTAGCCATGCTCTATATTGAATAATTCATAAACAAGTATATTAGTAGTTTAGAAGCATAAAGAAAATATGAAAAGTCACCTAAAACTTGATCTGCTAAAAAAATAACAATTAAACAGCAAAAACAGCTATATCACCATTAAAACCGCTAAATCGCCGCTAAAACGCTAAATCGTGTCCGCTTTATCGGCCGCTAAAACCGCTATATTGCCAAAAACCGCTAAAACTACATTTTTCAATATATCTTGCGTTATAGCTCCAAAAACCGCTAAAACCGCTAAATCGCCGTTTTATTGCCGCCATTTAAAAGCTTGCTCACGTGGTACTTCATCTTCGTATCTTTAATTGAAAAACCAAACGACCAATTCAGATAATTGAGCTTGATCTTCATATTAAAATCTCTTTGGAGACCGAATTTTATATTTTTTTAAATTTTTTGCCATTTTTGAAGGGGGTGAAAATTTGTATAATTTGACGATTTCTGGACCATCCAATATTAGTAATTTCCACCTCTCTATAGAATAGTAAAAAATTCTAAAAAATATAAATTTCCTTCTCTAATGAGATTTTAATATGGAGATCAAGTTCAACGATTTAGATTATCCGTTTGGATTATAAAATTGGAGATACAGAGACGAAGTACCGCGTGAGCGGCGCTTTCTGAAGCACCATGGCCTAGCTCAAGTTATTATATATATATAGAGTCTTGCTAATGTGATTCCATAAGCATTTCGAGTGAAACACTTACGGGTCAAATTTTAAAATCCAGCATTCGAAATGTCGATTTAAATAGTCCAATAATTTGTTTATATCATAATCTTGTAGAGTACTATTTTTTTCATTTTTAGAATTTTTTAACTATGTCGAATAATTTTTGAAAGTTGGCTCTAAAATTAATAAAAATACCAACATTTCTATATCAAATTGGGCCATCTTTAAAAAATCATTAAACATAGTTAGAAGATTCTAAAAAAAGAAAAAATAGTATCCGACAAAATTATGATATAGACCAATTATTGGACTATTTAAATTGATATTTCGAACGCTAGATTTTAAAATTTGACCCATAAGCATTTCACCCGAAATGCTTATGGAATCACATTAGCAAGACTCATATATATATATATATATATATACTTTGGACATATTTTTTAAATTTTATTTAAAGATAATTAGAATTACATGTCTCATTTTGCTAAATAATTAATGTTCGCAAACGAACATTATTGATAAAATATATGCGAAATGATTAATGAAAAATTTCAAATAGACGTACCAACAACTAAACTTGTCGACTTCTCCCAAAGAATGGTCAACTTTTACATAAATTATTGTATGCATAAAGAAAGTGTATAAAAAAAAGTAATGACATACTATGTGCTAATGATGTAAAAGAAAAATATTTGGGGCTTGATGCACCTGGTTCATATGTGACCCACATCCCCACTTGACTAGCCTGGTCATTAGTACGTAGATATGTCGATCTAGTCCAAAGGCGAAAAGACAAAAAAGTCATTTATGAATACTTTGTACATAACACCAATATACCTAAGAGTATTGATTGCATCCAAAGATGCATCATGCTGACTAGTATTTGCTTAGTTTGGTGCAATTCAATTTAGGGTAGAGTCAAATACCATTTTCCTAAACTATGACAAAACAATTGCAGTAATTCAGAAAATTCTCTATGTTACGTGTTTGAAATAAAATAGAGTGCAGAAGCGTGAACTTACTGTCCATCTCCAATGTTGTCTCCTTTCTTGAGTTCTTGAATGAGTGGAGATGTCGTTGTAATCACGGAAGAGTCTCTCAACGGTCTTTTGCCAACGAGTCCTTCCAAGCGATTATGGGGCACTTTCTTTTCTCCTAGAGTACGAACACCTCAACGGAGTATGACAATTTAATGGATTAGTATGTCAGTAGCTATGCACATCACATATGCCCGAAACAATAATGTTTCAACTGTTTTCAATTGGCCTGTAACGCGTGGAGACCCGACTCTATTTATAGGGGCGTTAGTGTATCTTGGAAAGATGCAAAATTAATCATCAATATTCTAAACATATTTGAAATTATATTCTCTCCAATTCTAATATTCACTGTTGTAAATATTTCCACGAATTTGGTATAAAAGCTAGAATATCCAATTATAAATATAATGATAAATCTAGGCAGCCAAAACTTACCTGGAAGCAGGTTTCTTGCGGCCGCAATTAATCTCATTATGGTCGCAATTGACTTGGCAATTCGGACTTGGCAGTTTTCTACCAAGTGTCTTGCGCTCACAATGGGATCTTCTGCGGCCGCAATCAATCATGTTGGAAATCAATATATTTGTTGCCAAATTTCTCCTACTCATTGAGCCCACAAAGGATCTTACGTTTGTGTTGTTTTGCTTGGGCTTTGACCCAATCTGAGTTGGGTTTAGCCAAACAATATTTCTGACTTTACACTAACACTAATATATAGTTTAATTAATCATAATCGGTCCATTAACAATTATAATTAATTTACTTTAATTCTATATGAATTCGTGTCCAAAATCTTAGAGAAATCCGTATAATGCCTTGAATATTGAATTAATCACATTTATCGATTTACGACATTTCCAAATATTACTTCTCGTAATATTATGTGATAGTACATGACATGTAGTAATAATATAACACGTAGTCCAAACTTTATTTATTGAAATTGACGTCTCAATTCCAACAATCTCCCACATGGACCAGTGTGGTTTATTTGATTATATATGTCTGGATATGGCAAGATCACTTTAAACTTTTTTGTCTTTCTTTTTGTATCTCTTAAACAATTCGATCCATCAATTATAACAGCAAGGGACTTAAACGATAATCACCACATTTTCTGTGCGGCCTTTTCGATATAAATCATTACCAAATAATTTTGAATGACATGAATTAGACTTTGGCCACATAGTTCAAAAATTACACGAGAGTGTGATTTTACGTGCGAACGGGTCACCTTTATATATTTTCTTTAGTGAGGTCAAAAACTTTAAAGAGAGAACACAATAAGATTCAAAATATAATTTGCATATATCATAACTTATTACAAATTACATAGTATGAAACTTTAAAAAGAAATCAGACTCCCACATTTTTCCTAAACTATTCTAACATAGGTACTACGCCCACTTAAATATGAAAATAATGGAGAAATTAGAGATTTTAAGGCCTTTAAATAAACTTTTGAGATTATGATTAAGGATAAAGATTTGACGCATAATCTAATAATTTTCTTGTTCTAAATTTTTTCAGACACAATAACAAATCTAAGTCTAATTTCAGCTCTAATTGGAACAATTTTTAAGCAATGGCAATCAAAACTTAGATTGTTTCAGAGGATGATGAAGTATGATCGTTCATTCTGTTATGATCGTCATAAGCCAGCTAATAAAGATATGATGGCAAGACCCGAAGAGAAGGGTGACATAGAGAATGGGATGATTGTGATAGACTATGCATCATGATCATGAAGCTGACAACTCGTGAAACACTCCAAGGATGTATACCTAATAAAGAGTCTGACGCTAAAAAATACTTGAAAGTCTTGGAGGAAAAGTTTGCAATGAGTAAAAAAGACAGGTATTCGTACACTCATGGTCAAACTAACCACCATAAAGTACGAGTGCAAATCTAGAATCTGGGAGCATACCACTGAGATGGTTAAGCTCTAACGTGTACTTAAGACGCACAATTTCAACATCTCTGATAATCTTCTCATTGAGTATATTTTCATGTCTCTCCATTCTCTTTTGGTCAATTCAACATGACCTACAACTGCATGAAAGAAACTTGAATAATGACTGAGCTTGAAGCTCGACTAGTGCATGAGGAAAAAATGCAGAAAATGAATAAGGGAAAACAATCTCATGTTGCAACACCTAACTTAAAGAGGAAGAAAAATATCCGTAAGACTAGAAAAGGTAAAGTCCCAACAAAGAATCTACAGACAACAATGTAAAGAAGCAAAATATGGACAATACTTATGAGAAATCAGAATAAAAAGTCATTTGTCACTTTTACAAGAAGACATGACACATTAAGAAATATTGCATCAACTACAACATGTGATTGAAGAAGAAATGTATGTATCTTGGCTTAGTTTATTCTGAAGTTAATTTAAGTACTTTATCTAGATAATCTTGATGGATAGATTCAGGAGCAACATCTAACATCAGTATATCTAAGAAGGGTTGCCTAAACCTCTACAAGCCAAGTGAGGCTGAAAACTACATTTATGTCGGAGACGAAAGGAATGTTGAAGTTGAAGGAATATGAAAGTTTAGATTATTATGTAGGACTGAGTTTTATTTGTATTTTGATGCATTAGTGGTTCCAAGCTTTAGAAGAAATCTAATTTCTATTTTTTATTTGGACAAGAAGGACTATGTATGTTCATTTAGTAATGAAAATGTTAGTTTGCTTCAAAATTCAAAACAAATCTCTTCCGATTCTTTGTCTTCTTATGATAATTTTTTTTCTTGATATATATACTTCACACTCAGAGGCACTGCACAATGATACTAAACAACTTAAATTAACTAAAGACAATTTAGCCACAATATGCGACAAGCGTTTATGACATATTTCTATGAAAATAATTGAATGACTTTTGTCAAATGATATTCTTCAATATTTAGATTTCACAAACTTAAATGAATTTGTAAATTGCATAAACGAAAAACAAACTAATAAACATAAGTATGATGCCAAAAGATGTAATAATGTCTTACAACATATACATACTGATATTTGTGGTTATTTTCCAAAGGCCACTAAAAATGGTCACAAGTATTTTATCATGTTCATAGACGATTATTAAAGATATGGCTTTTAATAAATTATATTTATTTTATTAAAGAAAAACTGAAGTATTAGACATGTTCTAAAGTTTTAAAGCGGAAGTTGAGTTACAACTTAACAAACACATAAAATTTGTCAAGTCTGATCGTGATGGTGAATACTACGATAGATATGACCATTTGCAAAATACTTAGAAGAATACACGATTTTACCTCAGTATTCATTACCAAATTCATCTGTAATGAGCAGTGTTGCTGAAAGGCACAATCACACTTTTAAAGACATGGTGAGAAATATGATTGCTTGTTCAACTCTACTTGAGAATTTGTGGAGAGAAGCCTTAAATACTGCAACATATATACTTAATAGAACACCCACTAAAGTGACTAACAAAATCCCTTTTGAGATTTGGGTTGGGCGTAAATCTAGACTTAATCACAGACGAGTCCGAGGATGTCCAACAGAAGCTAGGCCCTATAAGCCACAAGAAAATGAATTGGATGAAAGAACTGTTAGTTGCTATTTTATTGAATATTCTGAACATTCTAGGGTATAAATCTTTACAATCCAACATAACAAACAATTTTTGAGTCAGGAAGTGCAATTTTTTTAGGATAATGAATTTGTTGGGGGAGATATATGACAAAGACAACATTTTTGAAGAAGAGAAGAATGAAGATGATATGATGAACTAATGATCGGATTTTATTCAAATTCATGTTAAATCTAGAAAATACATCTATGTCAATAGGCAAACTACACCTGCTCCAATTCGTAGGATAGCATTAATACAAAAGGGCTATTTAGTAATTTTGAGATAAAAGATCTTGATAATGCTTCATTTGTTCTAGGGATTGAAATAATAAGGGACAGATCCCAAGGTATTCCGAGACTATCCCAAAGGAACTATACCGATAAAGTTTTAAGTAGGTATAACATGAAAGACTGTAAATCAGGAGATACTCCTGTAGCAAAAGGAGATAAATTCAGCCTCAAACAATGTCCCCAAAATGACTTAGAAAAAGGATGCCATGAAAAACATCCTTTATGCATCTGTTGTAGGCAGTCTCATGTATGTCCAAGTATGCACGAGAACATACATAGCCATCATAACAGGAATGTTAGGGTGATAATTAAGTAATCCAGGTATAAATCACTAGAAAGCAGTGAAAATGGTGCTAAGATACCAAAAGAGAACAAGAGATTTTATGCTCATGTATGAGAGTTCAAAACATCTAGAGGTCATAGGATATACAGACTCTGATTTTGGAGGATGCGCAAATATCATGAAATCAACACCAGGATACATCTTCATGATGACAGACAGTGTTGTGTCGTGGAAGAGTGCCAAACAGACATTAGTGGAAACTTTCACAATGACATACAAATTTGTTCCATGTTACGAAGCCTTAAGCCATGATGTATGGCGCAAAAGTTTTGTCAGTAGGCTTAAAGTAGTCTCGTCTATGGAGAAGTCGCTAACACTGCTATGTGATAACAATTCACTTGTGCTCTATGCAACCAACGACATAAGCTCTTTTAAGTCCAAGTGCATAGACATCAAGTTTCTCGTTGTAAAAGAGAGAGTGCAGAACAATGAGTTAAAGATAGAACGTATAAATACATACTCCATTATTACAGATCCACTTACAAAAGGACTATCACCTAAGAAGTTTCATAAGCATGTCGTTGTATATGGGTGTTGTTCCAATATAGGATTATTTAGAGAAAATATGGGAGTCTGATTTTTAATTCTTTGTTCTATGATATGTAATTTGTAACAAGCTATGATATATACAAATTATATTTTGAATCTCTTTAGTTTCTCCCCTTAAAGTTTTTGACCCCACTAAAGTAAAGAATAAAGTGACTCAATCGAGAATAGGCACATGTAATCACACTTGCGTGTAATTTCTAAACTATACATTCAAATTTAGTTCATGTCACCCACTTATATTTGACACTGTGATTTAAGTCGAAATAACCACAAAGTGAATGTGGGAAATACGGCTTAAGTCCATTGTTGGTATAGTTGGTGGACCAAATGGTTTGAGAAATATGAATGAAAACACATAAAAGTTATGCTTGCAATAGAGAAAAGTGATATATATAATAAAAAAAAAACGCCACACTTGTTCATGTGGAAGATTGTTGGAATTGAGACGTCAAATCCAATAAATAAAATTTGGACTACATGTTATATAATTAATATATCAAGTACTGTCACTAATACTACATTGAGTAATATAAGATACGTCATATAAATGTGAACAATTAAGGAATGACATAATACATATTTTCCTAAAGGTTTGGATATGAATACATATAGAATTAAAATAAATTAATTATAATTGTTAATGAACCAATTGTAATTGATTTAACTAATACTAATGTTAAGATAAAAGTTAGGAGTATTGTTTGGACTAATTCAATTAATTTTGAATCAAGAAAGCAAACAAAATAGGCTAAGAAACAATTCCTTGCGGGCCGTAATAATATATTCTGAGAGGCAGAATTGTTGCCTCAATTTGCTGATTCTTTCCTGACTTGTTGTGCACATCATACCAAATTTTGCGTACACGATTTGAGAAGTTGTACACACAATTTGGAAAGGATTTGGAGCTAGGTTGTCCGGATACTCCAAAATCATGCCGCACCGCGTATCGGATACGTATCCGACGCGGATTCGCGTGCGATACGGGTGCGATACGCACCGGATACTCCACATGGCGTATCGCATTATTTTAATATTGGGATACGGCAGGATACGGCAGGATACGGCTCGGATACGGCAGGATACGGCTGGGATACGACACAGGATACGGTTGGGATACGTTTCAGTACGCAACGGTCAGTATTTTGGTCATAAGTTCTTCATCCGAACTCCGATTAAGCCGATTCAAAGTGCGTTGGAAAGCTAAGAAAGAGCTTTATAATCTTGGCATATCATCTAGGATATTCTATCTCTTGATTACTACAGTAAAATATACTAAATTATAGCAGTATGTTGAATTCTTACAAAACAAACTTAATTTAATCTTAATTACTTCTAAAACCTACATAGCAATATATATTATTATTTTAGAACAAAATACTAGATAACATGCATCTATGGTGGTAGTTGAATGTAAACAAAATCAAATATTTTAATACATAATGTGATTTTTTTTATTATTCTATATATACTCCCGTATCCTAATTTTTTTAAAAATGACGTATCCCCGCACCCGCATCGTATCGGATACGATACCCGCACCCGCACCCGCACCCGTGCAACATAGATTTGGAGAGAATAATATTGACATCAAATATTTTCTAAAATATTTGTTATTAATTACGGAATCTCTCCAACATACGTTAAAACTAGTATATATGTGCTGGGTCTTCAAGGAATACGAGTGTGTTAGATGTGCATGTGTTGCACTTAGAACTCTACCTTGCTCTCTCCATTAAAAGAAACTACCTCCACTCTTATTTGTAAGTCGGAGAAAAAAATGAGTGCCCGTGTTTCCTTGGAATGATTTGTCAACAAACAAATCGAGGGATAAAGAAAAAGATTATAGCAAGGCACACACTTATTTCACCCACGAAAAATTTGAGAAGATGAAAATAAGTTCCTACTTCCGCTAATTAATTTAATTACCTTAATTTTACGCATAAATAATTACAATTATTTAATTATAATTTCGATTTTGATTTTACCTAATTGAAATTGCACCAACAACCAACACTAATTTAACATAATTTAGTTTTTAATGAACAAATCTGACACCAAAATGATAACTAATATGAATTAGAAATACTAATGTCTATATCTTAAATAACCGTGACTGAATCATAACCAACATCGACATTTTGAGAAAAAAAAACTATTAGTATTTGAAAGTAACCACGTCGAAGTTTAATAATATTGACTCAACACTTTTGTTGTCACTTTCGTTTTTTTTTTCGTATTCGAGATGTGTTCGACACGGATAAATTTTTCTAAACTATTGAATGCTCTCTATCATATAATCGTTATTTTTTATATTTAAAATCTGAAACACAACATTGATAAGAAAAGCTGAATTTGTTATCATCTATATATACTCATTTAGTTAATACTGCATTTCGTAATCATATATTTCTGTATTTTTTTTTAAATATAAAAACATAACATCAAAACCACCAGCTTGAAAATTCCGATTTTTAATATTAGAAATTTATAAATAAATTATAAATAAAAAATATTATTTTGAAAGTTCAAAAAATAGAAAAGGTCGGAATTGTAAACTTCGGTCAAATAGAAAAACTCATATATATGATCGGTGTTCGCAACACCGGTCATTTGATTTCTACGAATTATAAAACTTTCTCTTTGCATGATCCTGAAAAAATAAAAAATTACATCTATAACTCTGATTTCAAATCTTTGAAAACGATAATTCTATTTTTTTAATATTCACGTTCACATGTATTATCTAGTCGTATGTGTTCAAAAATCAAGACAGAACAAAAGAAAGATTCCAAGTAACATTGCGTTTTTTGCATTCGGAAGTGTTTTTATGAACTTTGCGTTCAGAAGCAACATTCAGACTATGAATTCACAGTTGCTACATAGAAAAAAATTTTGGTTGAAAATTTGCATTTTTGAACGCATGTGTCTAGATAACACATGTGAACGTGAACGTTAAAAATAGTGTTATCACTGTCAAAAATTTGAATCCAGTCTCATAGATATTATTCATATTTTTTAGTTGAGGCATAAAATTTCAATTTTTGTATGATGAATATTTTGTTATTATAAAATTTTAATAATCTAATTTTAGTTGGGTTATATTTAGGTAATTTTTATAATAACTTCAGTTGCATTTTCGGGATTTAATTAGTTTTTTTTTATCGTCGCTAGCCATCGAGATGTAAATATTCGACTCTACTTTCATCGCGTCAAGTCTGATTTTTGATCGGAGAAACAAGCAATTCAAAAGTGACTATAAAGCAAACTAGTGATAAAAAATTACTAATTAATACATAAGTTGAAGATGAAGTCAAATTTGAGATGTACATTCCTTTGATCACAAATCAAACTCGACACAACGAAAGTAGACTTGAACATCTACAACTCGATGGCTTACGATAATTAAAAAGCTAATTACAATCCCGAAGAGCGTAGTCGAAGGTTGTAGAAAGAATACTAATCATACTTTATTTTATTTACAACAACTTCGGCTACGCTCGTCGGGACTGTAATTAGGTTTTTTTTATCGCCGCAATCCATCGAGTTGGAGATATTCGAGTCTATTTTTAGCCGGTCCAATTCGATTTGCGATTGAAGGTATGTGCGTCTCAAATTTAGCTTCATCTTCAACTTATGTCTTAACTAGTAATTTTTTGTCACGAGTTAGCGTCATAGTCAATTTTGAATCGCCCGTTCCTCCGATAAAAAACCAAACTTGACACGATGAAAGTAGACTTGAATATTTACAGCTATTGGGCTTGCAACATTAAAAAAACTGATTACAATTCCAACAAACGCAACTGAAGTTATTACAAAAAATTACCTAAATATAATCCAACAAAATTAAATTATTAACATTTTTATTATAAAATATCCATCAAACAAAAGTTGAATTTTTAATGCCTGACCTAAAAAATCGAATATATCTATGATCATGGATTCAAATCTTTGACAATGATGACCTTAACGTTTACATTCATATGTGTTATCTAGATGCATGCTTTCAAAAATCCAAATTTTCAACCAAACAATTTTCTAAGTAAAGTTGCAACTGTGAATCCAGAGTTTGAATGTTGTGTCTGAATGCAGAGTTCATAAAACACTTCTGAATGTAGAGTTTGAATACAATGTTTATAGGTATTTAGGATCTTTTTTTGTTCTGTCTTGATTTCTGGACAGATGCGACTAGATAACACATGTGAACGTGAACGTTAAAAAATAGAATCGTCGTTGTCAAAGATTTGAAATCAATGTTATAAATGTAATTTTTTTTCATGGTCATGCAATGAAAACGTTCCAAAAACTGAAAATCATTCGGTGAAATTAAATGACCGGTGTTGCAAACATCCGTCATTTGAGTTTTTTTAATTGAGCGAGTTTTCCAACTTCGGCTTTTTCTGTTTTTGAAGCTTTCAAAACAATCTTTCTTTCTATTTAAAATTTATTTATTGAATTTCTGATACTAAAAAAATCGGTTGAAACTAGACAAAAGTAACAATATCTAAACTATATGTTATGAATTGAAAGTTTTCCGACATATAAAAGAATGGAAGGAGATACTACCAAAAAAAACTTCAGTACCCTCTAATTATCACCATATTTTAGTGGTAATCGGAACGAAAAACACTCAGTGACATTAACTTCGAATATTTACTAAAATCCAATATTAAATGACTGTAACTTTTTGAAAAAGAACTGTTTTCAATTTAGTAATCCAATTTTTATTAAAATCTGGTGTTAAATTTTTATCATCGATTGTTTCTTAACTTTTAACACCATATTTTTAATACCATCCGGTGTTAAAGGTTTTAACACCGAATTTTTTAATTCAAGCGGTATTAAAAGTTCATATTTAGAAAACTCGCACCGCATCCTGTCGCATTTTTCTATCTCTTACTCATCTCTCTCTCCGTCTCTCTATATATCAGATGCAAAACTAAATCTAGTTGCCATTGTTCTTCTTCGTAAAAATGATGAGATTTGAAGAGAGAGGATTTGGAGAAGCGACCAAGCCGCCATTCTTCTCTCTACATCAGATGCAAAATTCTTTAAAAGTAACACTAAATATTTTGTTCTTATTCTTTCTTTTGTTCTTTTCTAACAGTTGTTAGATCTTGTTGTAGATTTTTGGATCTTCAAATATTTATGCTTCTACTCGTTCATCATGACTCAACTTAGGGTTTATCAAACGTTGGAATTTTATAAAGAAAAATTAAATTATTCATCTTATAGCGTTTCAGAGTATAATAATAGAATTTAGAAATAATTATCGATTTGTCAATTCTAACATTTTATTATTTTAACACCCCTTAAGTGTGTGGCGTATGAGTATTGAGGAGAAACCAAACTCAATTTGAGTTGACTTTTAGACACTCTTTGACCTATATTATTATTCCTAATGTTGTATTTATATTGAATTGTATGATTGTGTTTCTTGTCACTTTTAACACACGTGGGCTTCACATATTTTGCATTTAATTCTTGTTACTTCATTCTCAATTTTCATATTATTTATTTGTTTTATATGTTGATCACATTCAATTTTCTTTGCGTCAAAATCTTTCACTTTAAATTCAAGTTTTTCAATTTTAGATTCATATTATTTTGTTTTTGACTCAAATTCAAGAATTTTGTCATTTAACCCTCCAATTGTGTAATCACTTTTCTTAAAATTTGATTGTCTCAATAAAGAGTTTGTTTAACTTAACAATTTCAAGTCTTAAAGATTCCTCACTAGACGTATCACTAGTATCATTGCAATCATCATACGTATCATCCTCGAATTGACATTCTAGACAAAAATTAACCTTATGTGATTTTCAGTCTAGATATACAGTTTCCTTCGCTTTGGAGGTCAAAGCCTTATCTTCTTGTTCTTCATTTGAGAATGTTGTGTTTGCTTTATCAATTATCGTCTTGTCGACGGGTTGTTTTCCCTTGCTCTCTTTAGCAGATTTGTCTTTCTTCTTCCCTCGTAGTCCAAAGCTCATTAGAAGGTTAATCATCGCCGAATTGGTCACCTTGTTCTTAGATAAGATGGCATCAATATTTTCTTCGGCTTTGTGTCCTCCAATGCCCGAATCTACATCATTCCTCTTTCTATAATTGATAATATTTGAATCTACTTTTGTTATACTAATTTCTTTATCAAAAAGATTTGCAAGGCTAGTCCACATTTCATGAGCATTCATGTTTTTATCAAAAATTTCGGTTATAATTCATGATCATTATCTCTCTTATGGTTTTAAGAGTAGTCGGTCAAGTTTGTGGTTCCTACTTCGTAAGTTGGTATGTACCATTTTTCTATCATGTGCCAAACATCAATTGTTCTTAAATAAATCTCCATTGATGCACTCCAGTAAGAGAAACTACAACAAGTTTGGCCTAGTATTGAAGGTTCTTCAATATGACTAGGAAGTGTCATTTTGTGGATCTTTACTTGTAACTAAGTAAATTCTTATTAGCAAGTTCAATTTGCTCTGATACCACTGGTTGAACCCTAGAGGGGGTGAATATGGTTATTTGAAAAGCCAAGGGTTCTTTTTACAATTTAGTGCGCAATTCAATCTCTAATGGTAATTTCTAAGTTTCAACAATTATATTAATTCAAGTAAACAATACAAAAATCGAAAGATGGCATTATAACGGTATTTTTTTTTGTAAAATGTAGCGTTATAACGCTACGTAAAAATACGAAAGATTACTTTCAATTTTATTTTGAAATTTTCAGAAGAGAAAAGTTAGCGTTATAACGCTAACTTAGCGTTACGTAACTGGTGGCTCTGTTAATTTGATACTTAGTTAATTTCTAGTTTCTGTTTAGTCTAGCGTTATAACGCTAGGCTAGCGTTATAACGCTAGGCTAGCGTTACGTAACTCGTGGCTATGTCAATTTGGTACTTAGCTAATTTTTTTGGTTTATTTTCAGTCTAGCAGTATAACACTAGGCTAGTGTTACGTAACTCATGGCTCTATCAATTTGGTACTTAATCAATTTTCTAGTTTCTTGGTCTACCGTCATATCTCTAGGCTAGTGTTACGTAACTGGTGACTCTGTCAATTTGGCACTTAGTCAATTTGCTGGTTCCTTGGTCTACCGTTATAACTCTAGGTTAACATTACATAACTGGTGGCTCTGCCAATTTGGTACTTGGCCAATTTTATGGTTCCTTGATTACCGTTATAACTCTAGACTAGCGTTACGTAACTCGTGATTCTGGTTTTTCAATACTTAGCCAGATTTAGAGTTTTGTTGTTTAGAAATCATGTAGCATTATAATGCTAAGTAGTGTACACATTATAACGTTATAATGGCAGAAATGATTTGTGCATTTTGTTGCTCTTTTGTATCTCAAATTTAAATATTCTGAGTTACAGATAACCTAATATATTCTTCAGCTTGATCTTGAGTTAGCTCATTCTTCAATTGACCATATCTTTTGGCTCGTAACTCTGATTTCAGCATTCTTCGTGGCATTGGAAAGCTCATGTGAGGTCTATAGTCGGGACGAGCATGCTTGTACTAGAACATATTCAGGCACATCGGAGGTCATTTGAAGCCTCAAAACCCCACCTAAAGATTTCCTAAGCTTGCACTTAACTTCTTTAGTTCATTCTTGACCATTTTGCTTTCTCCTATTTTTGCTTCTTCAATCTTGCATCTATAAGAATCTCAACAACACACAATCTTGTAAAATTCAAGTTTATTTTGCGAATCGACAAACATGATGAAATTATTTGATACAACAAATCTGACATCCATGACATCTCTATCTTCATAATCTCCTAAGCACTAATCTGATTGACTAACCTTCCTTGATCAAGGCCACATTTCCCTCTTACCAATGGCCAATAAGCCTAGATCTCCACAGTTGTACTTTAGTTATCGATATATCTCATATTTTTCAACAAATCATTTTGTGTCTCTGTCAACCGCCATCGTCGTTGCTTAGCCAGCCGTCGCTCACAAACTCGAGCAGAATCCGTTCCAAGATTGCACGAGTTATATCTCCACCGCACAATCCCCATATTGTCTACGTTGGAGCTCGGCCCGCCTTCGTACATGCCCACAAACAAATCACCAAATGCACTCATCATTCCAGCAAACACGAGTAATATCGATCACCTCTATCCCGTCTAACTGGTCACTACTCAAATTGATCAATGCCCCTCCATAGTAAAAAACCATCATCCAGAAATCATTTGTTGCATTACTCGGATATAGTGCATTTCTCAATTCACTGCAAAACATCCTATCATTCATCATTATCGGATGAGTACCTGAATTTGCACCTCAATCATCTTTGTTGGAAAGCAACACCTCTGATGGAAATCTTGAGCCTATGATGATGGATCTGGTAGAGATCACACACATATGTAGCAACACTCGATCGACAACACCAGATCACACTAGATAACACCCTCTGATGGTCGCCTCAACCAAATAACGAGCTGCTTGAGATCACAACCCTCTAATGGTCACCTCAACCTATGGTACTCGACAACTGCTTAAGATGAATCAGATAACGCACCTCACAACCACCTCTGATAATCGCCTCAACCAACTCACCAGATCAGGCAAATAACGCTCCAGATCAATCAACCCATCCTTGATAATTGCCTTTGATAACGTACCAGATCGACAACACCAACTCCTCTACCAGATCAACCAGATAAAAAAACAACTCACATGGATGCCTCTGTCAGATTAAAGCCCCATATCCTGAAAAGAAGAGGGAGAAGAGAAAAATAAAGAGGAGAAGAATAGAAGAGGGGAGAGGGGAGGAATGTGAGGAGGTGGTAGGGGCGAGGAGGTCGGCGGCGACCACCCCCACTTAGAGTTTTTTGTTTGTCGCCTCTTTTTCGCTCTTTTTTTCTTCTCTCTTTCGCTTCAACTGTTCCAAATCTGCTTCGTCCGTGATAATTTATATTCAAGCTCTTATAGGGAACTATTCGAAAAAAGTCACATATAAATGTCAACATTTCTACAGCTATATATAGCTAGGAATGGCAATAATACCCATATAACCACCTGCCTGCTCATACTCGCCTTGTCTGTTGCCATATAACCATCTCTGGACCTGTCACGGCCTAAAATCCTCCCTATCTACTCAGCATGGGCCCATAGTATCTGCATCGAAACCACGACTCTGCATGTGCCCATCGTCTTCGCCTCAAGACCACCAAGAAGCCTCCCCTCTCTCTGGATTTTGAAACGTATGTCTTTACTAAGCAAAAAATTAACATAAGAGGTACCATTCTTCTCTTAATTTGGATTTTTCTGGTCTTGTTTCTGTTTAATTAGTGGTGTTCTTTTTTTCCTTTTTCTCTTTTTTGGTAGGACTGCTGATATTCTGGCATGAATATTGATGTTGTACTATTTTTATTCTCGTTCTGACAAGTTGTGTCGGTACTGGTGATTATTTTTGCAAGCTGTAAGTTTTAGCATCAATGAAATGTTGCCTTGAGGCCTTGAGCTTCAAAAAGAAAATCTAATGGGAAAATTTGTATTTGTATGTGCAGATGTGTTGTCAGACTTAACAATGGAAACAAGAGATAAAAATGTGGGTGTATTTGTCTGTGGTCCTGAATCAGTGAAGGTCTCTGTTGCAATGTTTTCCAAAAATCACAACAAGATCAGTTGTAAGGATCGTTCGAACAATTCTGTTTATTTTCACTTAGTTTCTCCTTATAATAACAATAATGTGCCTGATCAAAATGTGCCCTGATAAGACAAAATAATATACCAAAATCATAGGGTATTTTGTGTAATTTAAACCAAAGTCCGATAGGTTTAGGTCAAAATACTCAAGTTCAAGTTACTTTCCTAGAATTGGTTTACAATGCAGAAAATATGTAATGAAAGCACAAGAAGCTATTTCTGGACACCTGGAGCACTTGGGAGCGAGATCAGACAGTTACATGAGTTACTACGGTCGTAGCAATATCCATTACGACCGTAATGACGTCCCCAAATTGGATCCAGAGCGCATGCACAGCCATTACGGCCGTAATGATGTCCATTACGATCATAGTCACCACATCCCGAGACCCCACATTTCAGAACTTAAGCCAAAACCTCTTCAGATCATTCATTACGGCTGTAGCCAACATCCATTATGGCTGTAATGGAACTAACCCGAGACCCAAAATTCCAGTACTTAGCCATCTCAGGAGCTAAGTGAACCCATTACGACCGTAGCCAACAGTCATTACGGCCGTAGTGGTGTTTTCCCGAGAGTTCATATTCCATGCCTTAGACGCATTTTTATGCAGAAGAGCTCATTACGGCCGTAATCAAAATTGTCAATTCCCAGAATAGATCCCAAAACCATATTCTTGGCACGCTCTACCATTTTAGCACTAATTACGACTGTAATGAGCGTCCATTACGGCCGTAACCAAAGTCGACAGAGCAGTTCAGTTTTATTTTGGGAAGTTTATTAGAGGTTATTTTGGGATTCGTGTATTCTTGCATAAATAGGGGGTTCAGATCTGTTTAGGACATGCTTTGAAGAGATAGTTTTCCATTACACTTTTGGGAGAAAGAGAGAGATTTTGGGGAAGAAAGAGAAGAAGGAAGAAGAAGAGAAGGCCATTAGAGAACTCATCATCTACTTTGGTTTATTCTTCCACTCCTTCTCTTGTTTTCTTTTACTTGCTTAGTTGTATTTTAATGGCCATTAAGGGCTAATTCTCCATTAGGTTTTTAGGGAGACTTGAAACTTGGCTTGTATCTTACTTGGTATAATGATATGATGATCGTTTTTGTTATTATGGCTTGTGCTTGTTTGTATTACTTATTGTGATCTTGATCAAATTGCATACTTAGGATTTAATGGTTATAATTGAGAAATTGAATTGTTAGATCCTGACCACAAGTAACAAGATAGATGGTAATCTAAGTACCGAAACGTGACGATTGTCATCTATAGGCCAACTTAATTGAATTGAATAATTGTACCAAGTACCGAGAGGTGAATTACAATTGTTTAAGTAGATTAAGGCAATTAGG
Organism: Eleocharis quinqueflora; assembly: GCA_964058865.1. NCBI lineage: Eukaryota > Viridiplantae > Streptophyta > Magnoliopsida > Poales > Cyperaceae > Eleocharis > Eleocharis quinqueflora. The sequence goes on from CAXKVX010002697.1 coordinate 69,535, forward strand.
ACTTAATGAGTTTAGACTAGGATGACCAAATATCGAAAGGTGAAATTGTTCTAGTTTAGATATGGTATTAATATAGAAATATCCCTTAGTACCAAATTTGTTAATTGCGCCTCCATAATACAAAGACAAACCTTTAATTGACCAAGTAGATATAAACAAGTGGATAGAAACATAAGCCTCTCATCTTAATTCTTCAAGTACTTAATTGATTTACTTAATCTCAAAATTGCATAACACCAAAACATCAAACTTCTACTTTACAACAAAACTCAACATCTTGTTTTTAATTTCTTACTTAGATTAGAATTATTAGAATTTGATAACTAAATCCGATTTGTCCCTGTGGATTCGATCCCAAAGTACTACAATAGACGGTTGTATACTTGCAACCTCTATCTAGTCACTAGAGTTAGTAAAACTCCTATCATGCCCCCATTAGTAAGTAATGAAATTTAAATATATCCTCTGCTAAGCATATATTGCCTTGGAAATACCTTTACATCATGCAAATGTACACAAAAGCATTAACAATTATATATCTTCCTCTAAAAAAGAGATAAAAAGGTGGGTTACTACTTTCTTTCTGAGTCTGGTACAGTTTTGGTTGGTGTGTTGAGGTCTAATGCTCTGGTGTCTAGTTTTGGTTTTGTTTTGTTACATGTTTACTTGCTGCTGTTTTTCTAAACATGTTTTTGTTGTTGTTTTACAATTAGCATTGTTGATATGTTTGTGATGTTTTGTATTTTTATTTTTATTGGCATGGACTTTAGGTTAATTTTGCATGAACTGTAGGATTCAGTGACTATTATTATTATGTAACATTATAAGCATTTTATGATATTAATCGATTTGTATGGATTTTTGGTTAATTTAGTTTGCTATGTTGGAACATTGTATGCATTTTATGGTGTTAATCGACTTGTAATATGTTGGATGTTTTTTAAATGTAAGATTTTTATGCTATTAATTAACATGTTACATTTACATGTTTTTATGCATATCAACGTTATTGTATATCAAAGTCAGAAAAAAAACGGGGATGGGCGTATATAGGCAGATATGGATGAGCATGAACAGGTATGGACACAAACATGAAAGTAAGGCAGACACAGGTTTGGCTAAAATATCCATAGATGAATCAAACATTAATTTTTATACTGACCAGACAAATCGAATATATAATTTCGAACAGACAAGTTGGATATGAATCATGTAAAGTACCTATGAATATGACCCGTTGCCATCTCTATATATAGCCAACTACTCGAGATAGTTGTACTACCATTTTCTTATTAATTTCTCCTCTGCTCCAAATTGACACCAAAACACAGAATTAGTATCGAGAGCATACTTAAACATTAGAAGCTTCAGTCGGTACTATATGCATAAATGGCAGCTCGGATTGCAGCGTATAATCTCCTCGTTGTGGTACTCATCTCTCTTGTTTTGATCGCTGACTCGAGAATTCTAGAAAGGATCGAGGTAACTAATTATGATACTGTCACGAAGAATACCAAGACGATCGTTGTCTCGTACCCACAATCGAGGAGAGAAGCCTCGAATCTCAACGAGTCGAAGAGGCTGAGTCCGACCGGACCTGATCCACAACACCATTGAAATTTGAGATTAAGATTTGATACTCTCATAGCCTTTTTGTTTGTTTGTTTTCATTTACCCGACCAACAATCTCTTAACAAATTCTAGAGCTCTGATCCAAGTGATGAAAAATTCATGCGGATATATTTTTTTCAAAAATGTCGAGTAACAGTCTGTCAGAACATGGGAACATAATTAGATCTTTTAATAAGAGACAGTTTTGTATTGAACTGATATATTAGTATATATGTTGTCGGTTAATTAGTAAGCTTTTGATTTTGTATGCTCAACCTTAAATTTTGAAGTTAGAGAACATTTCCTTCTTGCTTGCTTATATATATATATATAACATGTTAGAAGCTGTAAAATTCTGTTTGCTTATCCTTGTGAAAAATTATATAATGTGTTTCTGACAGAGTCAGTTGTTGATTCCATGACGACCATTATACGACACGTCCAGATAACTAAATCCTAGTATTTGCATATGAGCTCTGGGATGTTCCATTTATAAAGAAAAAAACTTAACAAGCCTCTAGTTTGTTAATTTCATCTTATCTTTCCTGCTTAGTTCATGCATGGCACACTGCTAAAAACCAGGAACAAAATTAGTTGATCGTACTATACTGCTTTTGTTGGTGCAATTTCAATTAGGTAAGAGCCAAAAAACGATATTCTTATTTAAACAATTGCAAATTAAAACTTCGTGCAATAGTTTAAGATAAAAAAAATAGCGGAAGTAAAAACTTATTTTTCATCTCTGTCTCCCTTCTTTTGCGTCTCAAGTAGAGGTGGCAGAACCCAACCCGACCCGACTCGAGAAACCGGCCCGATCCGGCTCGACCTGAATCCGACCCGACTCGATCCGGCTCGACCTGAACCCGACCCGACTCGATCCAATATTTTGATAAAGTCAAACTACCTGAATTCGACCCGACACGAGATGATCCGTAACACGAGACGAAGCGACACAAGAACAAATTGAGCCCGACCCGAGACGAGAAACCTGCCCGATCCGGCCCGACCTAAACCCGACCCGACCCGATCCGATATTTTGATAAAGTCAAACTACCCGAACCCGACCCGACCCGACACGAGATGATCCGTAACACGAGACGAAGCGACACAGGAGCGACCTGAGCCCGACCCGAGACGACCCGTAACCCAAGATAGAGCGACACACAAGTACCTGAACCCGACCTGACCCGAGACGACCCGTAACCCTAGATGGAGCGACACATAAGTACCCAAACCCGACCCAACCCGACTCGACCCGACTTGGCCTGATACAACCTGTAAATTGACCTAATCATATCTTGCCCACATCATAATCTAATTTTACTAACAAATTAACATCAGAGAAAATCAAGATTTACTAACACAATTCAATAACGCGACCTGATCTTGTTCGATTGAACTTAAAACTCAAAATAATACTTGAAAGCAGTCAGAGCAAGCAGAGAAGGGCAAAACTGAAGTTCTCCAACCTGTTACAATGGATTATGAAACGAGTTATCTGTTTTTGTAATGCAAGAGAAGAAAATCTAGGATTCAAGACTTCAAGAAGTGTCTTACCTATATATATCTTAGGGATTCGAACTAGAAGTATAAAAACCCTCCTTAAGTTTTCAGGCACAGAATTGAGCATCAGAAAGAGTACTAAAGTCTTCTCCTACAGCTACCTAAACCTGAGAGAGTTAGGATAGTTAACATTGTCTAATTGTCAATTCGAGAACACTTGTTTGCTAGCTTTGTTAGCATTGTTTGGTGTACTACATTGTGTTGTCAAGTAGTGCATCCCCGTCCTTGATTGTGTTGTCAATCAGACACGTTTATTTTGTAGAGCGGTGTAGCCCCTTGCATAGGTTTAGAAATTTAAGATTGGTTTTCTTATGTGAGAAGAAACCAAAGATAGGTTCCGTAATTGTAAGAACACTTATTGTTTAGTGGAATCAGTCTCGAAAGGAAGTTTTAGTTTCGAGAGTTCCATAGACATAGGCCTAGTTTGTTTGTAGGCTGAACCACGTTGTATTGCGTGTTCTTGTGTTCTCTTGATCCCGCTTGACTCTTTGCTCTTTACTCTCTTTCTTTATTATATTTGCACTTTATTATTTTGCTTTGCTCAATTGCTCTTAGTACTTGCATGGTTGTGATTCTAGCTAGGTGATTAAGGTCCAAAAGTTTGAATTGCAGCTGGATGACATGAATTACTTTTAGACATATAGTTCGGAAATTACACGAGAGTGTGATTATACGTGCCTATTTTCAAATGTGTCATATTTATTCTTTACTTTAGTGATGTCAAAAACTTTAAAGAGAGAAAACAATAAGATTCATAATATAACTTGCATATCATAACTTGTTACAAATTACATATCATCAAACAAAATTCTCAAAAATCAGCCTTCCATATTTTCCTCATCTTAAGTAGGAACTCACCCATATGAGCAACATGCTCATGAAACTTTTTAGGTTGTAGCCCTTTAGTAAGTGGATCTGTAATCATGGAGTATGTACTTATATGTTCTATCTTTAACTCATTGTTATGCACTCTCTCTTTTATTCATCTAGCATTATTAAGTTTGTACTTATAAAATTATTTTAGCATTATTAAGTTTCTAGCATTATCATGCATGCTTTATTTATTGTCACAACATAACTCGATTGATATCTGTAATTTAGTTCATTATATGCAAAAAAAAGTGACATCTTTATGAAACCACTCATTAAAATCAGACTTGGTACATTTAATGATCTCCAAAACTTTTCCAACATCTGATACGTGAGTATATAGCCATTTGTTCGCCATAAATCCTTTAAAATCTCTTATCCACAGTCTAAAAGATCTTATTATATCTTTAATATTTTCTAAGTATTCTCTTAATCATGTTAGCGTGCAACACAATATCTTGACGTGTGTAAACTAACATGTATCTAATGCCTACAATCATGAGGCATATGAATACTTAGACGTTATACATTTTTTTTATTTCTTAATCATTATGAGCATTTATCTTAATCTTTATTTCTTATTCAATAAGACATATTTTATTTCTGTTTTACTCCCATAGAACATGAATAATCTAGTTTAGCAAGTTTCACTTTAAGTCAAAAGAAACCATAACTTGAAGATATATTTATTAAGACCCTTAAACATCATAGATATTATCTTGAATTTACAATCTATAAACTTAATGAAAAGTTCTTAGGTTGCATCTTATAGATTGTTTCGTCTGTATTACTATTTCAGAAATAATCATTCTTAATATCTATTTAAAACTTTGAAAACACGATGCCAATAATCTTTTTAAAGAATCTTTAAGAAAAAAATTCTTTATAACAAAAATCTTATATATATAGGTCTTACTGACAAAATTTTAACTTTATATTTCTCAACATTACCATCTAAATTTCATAGTATTTGAGAATTTTCATTGTGCCCAGAATCAGGAATAATAACTAAATTATTAAGCAACACAACTATCTTATTCCAAAAATATCCACCGGGTTCTATATGTGTTCTTAATATACTGTTGAGCCTCTAATTGGATCAACACAAAAATCTTATTCCAAAGAACCATGAACTTTTAGCCAATAACTTTGTAACAATGCATCTATTTGAGCTTATTTTAGATTTATGTGTGTTATCAATGTACTATTAAGACTCTTATTTGAGGTGGAGTTTGTCTACGATAAAAGACTAATTTTTTGATATGTAACCTAGATCGGATTTTGAATAAGACAAAAAATTTGGTCACTAGTCCTAACTCAAATTAGAACAAAATACGAACTTTGGTTTGAATCTTATTCTAATTAATGTTTTCTTTTTCAAAAAAAATGACTAATCAATCTTACCTTTTATCATATCCTTTCCTACAAACTCTATATCCTCAAAGAATTCAGTGTTTTATATAATGTTTAAATTATTCAGCGTTTTGTATGTTTGTAGTAACTTTAAATACATCTTTGGTGAGAATTCATACATATTCAAAAGACAACTTATATTTCTTATGTTCAATTTATACATCTTTAATAATTTAATTTATTAAAGAGTCTAACTTTATTTGAACATATCCATACACTTGAATGATTCAAGTATACATTTAAATCCTCTTTATGGTTTAATAAGTTGCTTTTAGTAGGTTTTTCAGAATATATATTACTTTATATTACAGTATATATTAGACTTCTTAGCATACATTTTATACAATATATAATATATATACTTTAATTGCATAATTTTATTTCCTTTTTTTGCGAATAAAATTCAGCGATATATTATTTTGGCACAAAATTCATCTAAAATATATTATTTCTCAAGAACCTTGACTTTAATGATGACATAGTTATCCATATCTCTATCAGATGTCAAAATAATACTTTATCCATTTCTATTATTCATACTAGATGAATTATATATATTTTGTATTAAATGACATATGTCATTCTGTTGGATTTATATTTCATCATTTCTAGTTTGTTGGTATTGACAAAATACGTTTGACCAAAACTTGATCATATATGTCATAAGTTGACAACTTGATAGTTAATTTTATCCAAAATCCTTTTGTATTAAATTTGCAAAATATACATTAATGATAGGCTTCAACTAAAGATGTACTAAATGAGAAATTGAAGTTATCTGATTTTGAATCATAATGAATTTAAGTTTCTATTTCAAATTAAGTAACCTTAACACTTATCTTAATTAGAAATAGAAAAAAGTTATTGTGATATAGTATAAAAATCTTTCATAATTCATCCTTACAATTAAATTTTTAATTGACACAGCTTAAATATTTTGTTTTCAAGATACTTAAGTTTACATAATTCATATGAAAACTTTACTGAAAAATAGAAATTTTCTTAAAGGATGATATAGTATGTATCACAATGATTCAAATAAAAATTCAATTTTCATATTAAACTTAGTGCCTTCATTACAAAATTAATTTTCTTTTATTGCAAAAAATAATACATAAATTTGTAAAATTAACTCCTTAACAAAATTTTAAACTTTTATACAGCATATTTGATATCCTATTAATCAGATTATTTAGCTTTCTTGTTTTATCTAAACGAATTTTGTCAAGAATATATCTTATGCATCTTCTTATTCTTAATCAAAGTATATTTAAATAAATATTTCTTTAGCAATTTTGATCTTTCTTTAATATTTCCCCTTAATTTTCAATTATGAATTCACACTTTAATGATTGGATCATTTATTTTTTAATTACTTCTCACTTTATTTTATGCTGAATTAGAGTGTATTGTTTTAGTTGGAAGAAAATTATGATCACATATCATTTTCCTTATGCATTTAACTCTAAGCAATGTTATTTTCAATTTAGCGAACAAAGAAAGACTAAACTTCACGATTTTACATATCATTTTGATTAAAGGCTTTTCATTATTTATCTAACAAGATATTTAATTCTTTAAAGAATCATATTTGGATGATATCATTTACCTTATATCTTGTAATAGTAATTAAGTGTTAACAATAAATGATCACATAAACAATTATTATTCCTTTGGGCTGAATAATTTATCACAAGAAAACTAATAATCATCACCACACTTATTACTATTCTTATGCCGACAATCAACTGTCGTGATAATCAACCATCATGATAATCATTATCTTTTTTTGGACCGATTAATGATTACATGAAACCTAGCGATTATCACATTTGTCATGTATGTCATGCAACAAAAATGATAAATTTAAGACATAATCAAAATATGTGTCTAATCATAAAATAAGCGTCACGATTAATCTTTAATAATTCTAAAATCTATCTAAGGGCCTTTGTAGCTCTAATTTCTTTATTAATTTCATAATTAAATCAAAATATTATCTAGCATGACGCACCTTTGGATGCAATCAAGAAATCTTTATGTATTTTGATGTTATGCACAAAGTATTATCAAATGAGCCCTTTTGTCTCTCTACCTTTGAGTCAGATTGACAAATCTACATACTAATGACCATGCCAGTCAAGTAGGGGAGATGAGTCACAAACGAACCATGATGCACCAAGTCTCAAATATTTTTCTTAGACATCATTAGCACGTAGTATCTTCTCGCTTTTCTTTGTACATATTCCTTTATGTACACAACAATTACTGTAAAAGTTATTTCTCCTTTGGGAGAAATTAACAAGTTTGTTGTCGGTATGTCAATTTAAACATTTCACAGGTCATTTTGCTTATTCTTTAGCAATAATGTCCATTTTGAAACATTATTGTTTAGAAAAGTGAGATATGTATTTCTAATTGCCTTTAAATATATTTTAAATCAGGTGTAAAGTCTATACTACAATGTATCCTAACAAATCTATTCGTCATATATATATGTTAACTATTTTGCAGTTAATTAGAATGAACTAATTTCCAATAGTTAATTATATTTGTAAATTTCTTTACATAACTTTTATTTAGTGTTTACTGAAATACTCTTTAGAAATTACTAAATATCTTTTATACTAAATTAATTCTTAATTGGAAACCTTTTAAAATTCATTATATTTATCTTTCCTTTATTTGCTTTAAAAACTAATTGTAGATAATAGCTAAATTTTATAATTAATTAAGATAAATATAGTATTACCTTAGTAACTATATTAATTATAATTATATATAACCTAAACTATAATTAATTATAGCTACTCCTAAAAATTCAGACTTGATACCAATTTTTATTTTATATATAAAGACACAATTTAAAATATTCAAATCTGAATATTATGGAAGAATTAGCACAAATTGCATGTTTTGCGGCCACAAGTATGCGCCACAGCAACCGCAAGAGAGTTCCTTATCAGTTCAGTTCAAGGTTTTAAATAGCGGATAGCGGTATGTAGCAGTGCAGGAGTCATTTAGCATTTAGCGGTATATCGATGATATAGCGGTGATATAGCGGTTACCATTACTAATATAATTTATGTGAGTATCAATAACTGTCAAATGCAATGCATTGATGCACAAGAGGATAATAACTGCCACGAGAAATTGACGAAAAAAACATGCTTATTTCAAAAGTCAAAACAATTAACATTTAAAAATCTTACCGCTATATCGTCGCTATATCACCGCTATATCCATTATATCGGTGTTGTTTAAGAAATATCTTGCGCCCAAACCAAAATTTCTGCTATTTCTGCTATATCGGCGCTATTTAGAAGCTTGGTTCAGTTTGTTTTGTGCCAATTTTCCTAGAAAAACTACTGTCTTGCGGGCACAAGATGGGGTTTTGCGACCGCAATAAATCCCTGTCAATTAAATTTTGTTTGCAGCCAGCAAAACCCCGAAAACAATTCAAGTGTGTTGCGATCGCAATACTAGGCCATTGCGGTCGCAATTGAGTACATGTCAGTTCAGGTTATTTTGTTTTGGGACAACACAAGTCAGTTGCGGCCACAAGGCCAAATATTGCGGCCGGAACACAGTCCAGAAACTCTGTGTTTTAAATTTTAAGTCCTAAATTATTGCATATACTTGCTATTTCAACTTTATTTGTACAAATCATTATTTTAAACATTAACAAATCAAAATCTTGAATATCTATTCAAATCGCATAAAAGGCAAGAAATTTGGTAAAATTCAAAATTTCAATTCAAGGACTTTAAAATAATCAAATAACAAATAAAATAATGCACAATTCTTTTGCAACAATTAAAATTCGATATATTTCCAGAAAAATAAGTATATCTTAAATATTGACACGAAGGTGACTCCGATACCACTTGTTGGCGCAATTTCAATTAGGTAAGAGCAAAAAAAAACAGAGATCATAATTTAAACAATTGCATATTAAAACTTCGTGCAATAATTTAAGATAAAAATAGTGAAAGTGAAAACTTACTTTCCATCTCTACGCCTCCCTTCTTTTGCCTCTCAATCAACCTCAAAGGAATCGGTGAAGCTGATCGGGCACAACCTCGGAACGTTCGGTGATGAGTCATTTCAAGCAATTTCGGGTGCCTTATCTTTTTCTCTTTGGTCACGAATTTCCTAGAGATAATTATCTTTATTGGAGAAAATAATATATGCTAATCACAACCATGTGCCTTGAAAATGATATCGGTAATGCTTGAAAACCTAACGCCTTTTATACTAGTGAAAATGTATCTTGGAAAGATACCGAAATTAATAGTAAATATTTTTTGGAATATTTGATATCCCATTCTCTCCAAAACCTTTTCAAATTGTGTTATATACTGTTGTAAACACGCACACAAAAATTAGTATTATTTGGAGCACAAGTCAGAAAGATATCGGCAAAATAAGGTAAGAAATTTTGTCTTTCGGACTTACTGTTTGTGAAAGGGCTTATTGTGGCCAAAATTGACTTGGGCTGAAAATTGGTAGAAAATTTGCTAAGTCTCTTGTGGCCGCAAAAGAGTTCTTTGCGGTCGCAACTGAACTGGCTGAAATTCAGCAGATTTTTTTCCTCAGTTAGTCATAGTCCTTTGCAACCACAAAGGGGTCATTTGCGGCTGCTAGACACTTGCAAATTGTTTTGTTTTATTTGGGTCTTGATTCCATCAATTGAGTTTAGCACAAACAATATTTCTAACTTTACATTAACACTAGCATTAGTTGTATTAATCATAATTGGTCCACAAAAAATTATAATTAATTCACTTGCAATTCTATATGTATCGAAAATCTTTGCAAAATATTTATTATTTCATTGTTTCAATTAATCACATTTATGACATATTATATATTAATTTTCGTAATATTAGTGATAGTATGTGATATATTATTTTTCATAATAACAGTGATAATATGTGATATACTAATCATACAACACAACACGTAATCCAAATTTTTTTAATTAAATTTTAAAAATACTCAATTCCAACCGTTTTCTCATACTACAAATATATAATACATATTTGAGGCAAACTTTGCTGCTGTATTTATAGATTGTGGAATCCACCAGATAGTGGAAAAGGTTGGGCTTTACGTTAGTTGTGGTGTGGTCACACGTACTATATGTAGCTTTTTTCAGTTATCTGCTTTTTGATTGCTTCTTTCATTTTCCCTTGTTGGATGTATACTCTATATTTATTTAGATTGATGAGCAATAGGATTTCGTCAAAGTGTACAAGCTAGATCAAGCACATACATAAACAACACTAAAAGATTCCATATACATCATGCTTCACCACTTCTGGTCACTTTCCGAGTATAAATGTATTTACTATACAGATACCGTCATACAGAGGAATCGGCTACGTATCAAGAAAAAATAAAAAGACAAAAGTTTCATACTTCATCAAAGGTTCTTCCTCCTGACACTTTGGAGTCAGAAATCTAGAATTGAGAGGTGAATTAAGTAAATTTACTATAATATAATTAATTGGATAATTTCAGCATATGCCCAAATTTTTATGTTGCATGTAAATTTACATATATTAGGAAAGTTTTTAATTATTTAAATTTAAAGTTCTTCATGATCTATTTTGATTCTACTCTTAAACTAGTATCAACTAATTATTAAGAGTCCAACGATTTGAAATCCAATCTGATCCAAAAGGAGAACAAAACTAAAACCAACTCAAACTAGACTATTCGATCGAGCCTTGATATGAATTGACTTTAAATTCTAAAAAAAAGGAGCATTAGTTCAGGGGCGGATCCAAAAATTTGATCAGGATGGTTCAAAATTTAGAATTTTTATCAGGATGATTCAAAATAATGCATATTTAAAAAAGGTTCAATTACATGATTAATTGTGAAATTTATTTTTCAGAGTATGTCAGCTGACCCATCATATTCCTATGTGGCTCTGTTCCTACATTGAATACCCAAAACTTTGAGAAAAAATAATATTAGACGACTTGAAACTCGATCCAATCATATCTGATCCGGTTCAAACCTAAAAAATCAACAATGAATGGCCTGATACCTTGACTTAAAGTCTGAAAAACCCAACGATAAAACACTCGAAACTCGATTTGAATTTGTCCGTTCTTAAAGAAACCTACATTAAAATATCCGAAATTCGACCAGATTAACTCCAACCCAACGTGAAACTCGAAAAATATCGACATTTGACGACCAAAATCTGAAAATGTTATTGTCTCCGTAGATCAGATATTCAGAAGAAATAGATTTTATGCTTTAAATTAGTTTTTAATTTGAAATTAATCACGAGAGTATTTTTTTCTTTCCTTGATTTTTTTTTTTTTTTTTTTTGGAATTCATCCGATGGAGAACCATAAAGCCTAACACAACAAACAAAGCAACTCATCTTTATTTTTTCTTTTTTTCTCTTCTATAAATAAAGTTCAATCGTGCAATATGAATATTTTAGAAATAACTCACACGAGGATTCAACAATATGGGCCGTAATTTTTAATTTTTCTTTTGTGATAATATATACTACAATAAAAAGGAGATTTAACAAATCACATAAAAACAACGATTACGAAAGAAATTGTTAAACATTAGTAGCAAAGGTGCAAAAAACATCTTTCAAAATAAGACAACGGTTATTTCAAATAACCATTAGCTTAGATTGAGCTAAGCCAACGATTATTTAAAATAATTGTTACCTCATTTTTCATAATTTAAAAAGGAAATCTAAGACAAACTGTTGGTATAGCTCCATCTACGCCAGCATGCAATTATTTAAAATAATTGTTGTCTTATCTTCAACCCTAACTTATAAATTGAGCGCTTAACGTCTCTTCCTTCTATCTCTCTTCCCCTAACCGCCTCCACAACTCTAGCAGACCTGATCTGATACAGGTATGGAGGTGATCACTAACTGATCGATCTCATCACACACAAACTCACATCTTCTCGTATTTTTTTCTCTCGTCGACACCTTCAACGGTGCATGGGAACGATCGATTACGTCAGATCATCCATGTCCTTCATCGATCTCGTGTTTTTCTCCTCTCGCCGACGATCATTGTCGTGTTTTTCTCGCCACGCCTTCTCCTCTTGCTACCTTATGGTAACTTTTTTATTTTGTTAAATATTATTGTTGTTCTTTTCTGGTCTATTTTTTGTGTGCTTGCTTTTGTCATGTATGTTTGGTTGTGCGATTTGTTGTTGCTTGCTGGTTTGATGGTAATTTTTTTACGCTTATCTTGAACTGTGTTAGGGTAGTTGTGTGTTGACGCTTTGATATGTTTGTGCTTATTATTCGAGTATAGCATGACATGGTGAACTATATTAATCAAAATTATTTTATAACACTTTTGTAGGTGAATCACGACTAATAGGGTGAAAATACAGCGATATAAATTCAAAATACTGATTTCACACAAAAGAGCAGGTTGTGGATCGATGAAGTCCTGATGAGTTTCGTAGGTCTATACTTGATGAAGCTCATATGCTTTATTCTAAAGAAGATGTTATTTATCTATTTTTCCTTTGTCATTCACAAGACAACTAAATAAAAGTACTAACTTATTTGTATTTCTGTATTTTTTTAGGTAGCATCTTGCGAGAGCTATTGGATGACAAATCTTTGTATCATTCCCTCTCGAACTGTCAGCTTTGGAGGAAATGAAGTACCTTAAAGGAAAAATAGTCTCCAACTATGAAAAGAATCTGCTATTTTTTAGTCTCTTTTTAGTTAGGTGCTTTATTTTCATTTTATTTCTTTTTTTATTGTGACCATAGATTGTATTGAGAGAGTTTTTGTAATGAAAATTATGTTATATGTTTATATGTTTAATAAAAATTGTCTGTTATAGTATAATGATTTTAATGATATATATTGGCTAGCAAAATTGGAGCTAGCCACCATTTATAAACGTTTAAAAAAATAAAGACCAAATACAATGATTATTTATTAAATAATTGTTGTTTTAGAAACTCTATGGCAACTGTTGTTTAGTAATAACCGTCGTCTTAGGAACTTTATGGCAACGATTATTTAGTAATAATTGTGACCTTATTTTGAGTATTAAATTACTTATTTATCTTTGACAATACTCATTTACTAACAGTTCTTTATATGATTCACCAACTTCTGAGGCAAGTTGGTTTCTAATCGTTGACAAGATCTCTCTTTTTTGTGTAGTGTACAAGATATATAAAATGAAACTTTTTCATTTTTTTTATATTCATGCGATTTTTTGTTGAATTTTCAAACCTGGATTTTTTTTTTTTTTTTTTTTTGAGAACATTATGTTAGCATAAATTTTATTCTTAAAAATTAAATTTTTTATACCTCTGCGATCAATAAAAAAAACATTTCAAAATTTCCTATCGGTCACGATCAATGACATAATTGCTACCAACTTTGTCTTTCGAAAATACAGTGGGGGCATCTTAATATTCACATTTTTTTTACAAGCAATAGTTGTACTAAACAAAATTTTCTCTATACGACTGTAATCCACCAACTCTTTGAGTGGAATCTTTAACAAGGGTTCCAATTAATGTACTTGAGTGATCGTTGTCTGATTGTGTTCCTCCGTAGCTTGTTAATTAATATAATCTCTTTAATATTAATTTAAGATATATATAGTGGTGAAAGCAGTTTATAGTTGCTAGGATAAACATATGAATTAGTTACGTAGATATCAATATTGATATCGATTATCGATACCGATGTCATTATACATATTTAGTTGAGTTATTATGCATGTTATTTTTTGTACTGAAATATGTATGCATGTTATTTTTTATACTGAAATAGTTATGCAATTATTTGAGTTATTATGCACGTTATTTTATTTACATGCATAATAATTTTTTCAGTACAAAAACAATATGAAATAACATACATAATAACTAAAATAATGTGCATAATAATATCGATATCGATAGTCGCTGTATCAATATTGATATTTACGAAACATTATTCTTAGTTAAATTGTTGACACTTAAAGCTCACTGGCATTCTTGGACCAACAGTTGGAGAAACTAGAACTGAAAGTCCTGTGTGCATTACATGATAATGCCATAATATTTGCTCTTTTGCTAATTGGTCTAATTTGACTTGCATTAATACATTATAAACTGACACAATTTCGTAACTAATATTAATTTAACAATGTTTTGTTTGTGGACGTTAGGATTTTGCATGATGATGTGTGGCAGAGGGCCCCATGCATTGTTTGTGTTTTAATTTTGATGCAAAAACAAAGAAAGAAAGTGTGCCAAATTCGTCGACCTTGGCTCTTCAGAACCTGTAAATAATTTGACCTTTCCGAAAAGAAACAATTTTGTATGAGTTCGTATCTGCGGATAAGCTCATGAGCACAAGATGCACTCTTAATTTGATATTATTAATTGTATTTTGTTTTACTTTTTACTTTTTACTTTTTCCTTTTACTTTATCATCAAACCGTGCTCTTAATTTTTGTTTGATCACGTGAATATTCTCACATGTGATCGATGATTAATTAAACTAAAAAGTAAAATGTGATTTCGAATCAACAACTATAATTTTAGAGCATCTTCATCTCTGAAATTTTTGGAGTTTCTAAATTATTGTCACATCATTTTAAAATTTTAATTTTTTTTTAATTTCTAAACTCTCCATTTCTAAAACTGAAAAGTTAGAGTTTCTAAATTGACACATCAGCAAAAATTATCAATATTATGAGAGACTGATCAATTTTAACTAATGATTAAGCTATGTCATAGTTTATAAACTCTAAAGCATAATTGCTAAATAAGAAACTCTTGAGCAAAATTTCTAAATAAGAAACTCATCTACATTCCTGAAACTCATTTAGAAACTGCCATGTCAGATTAGAAACTCTAGAGTTTGAGGAATGGAGATGCTCTTATATTTTATATATACTTAGATAATGAAAGCATACGTTTTTTATGAGAGGTTGAGCAGACGCCAATTTTTACGATCACAATTTGCTAGAATAAAGTTTATATTCCGCTTGTGCATAGTTTCAGTCACAAATTTCTAGAATCAGGTTTGAAATTTTTGAAATTGTCTATGTTCCTCCATTCGAGTGAATCGACCGGGTGTCGGAGTTGTCCATCATTTTTATTGTCTTATGTGTGCCATCTTATTAGTTTAGCATCCTCTTTATGAGCGAAGAGACGCTCAAACCTTGATATTATTGAAAAATACCACAATAGCTTTGTAGCGGGGCTCTTTCTTCCTTCTTCATCAATTGAATCGTCTCTCGATCTATACCGCGATGCATTACACTTTGGACATTTGTCTCTATCATTGTTAGAGGTGGCAATTGGGCGGGTCGGGCAAATTTGAATCGGGTCGGGTTGTTTGACTTTTGGCGAAAGTCGAGTGTCTATAATTTTCAGGTCATGGGTCGAGTCGGGCGAGATCGGGTCGGGTATCGAGTCGATGAGTGCCGACAAGTTTCGGGTCACAGGTCGGGTCGAGCGAGATCGGGTTGGGCCTAGGGTCGACGAGTGCCGACAACTTTCAGGTCTCGGGTCGAGTCGGGCGAGATCGGGTCGGGCCTCGGGTCGACGAGTGCCGACAACTTTCAGGTCTCGGGCGACATCGGGTCGAGCCTAGGGTTGACGAGTGCCAACAATTTTCGAGTCACGGGTCCGATCGGGCGACATTGGTTCGGGCCTCAAGTCAACGAGTGCCGACACCCTTGGGGTCACGGGTCGGATCTGGCGACATCAGGTCGACAACTTTTAATACATGAATTTTAGCCAAAGTGACATCATATATTAATTTAATTTTTTCTATTATTTCTTCATCCAAATGAATTTATAAGCTAATAAGCCGATGAATTAATATTATTAATTCAAATTTCTTAATTTATTATTTAGTTTCTTATTATAAAGTATAAATTATAAACACATTTTTATATTTGTTTTATACCCTGACATCAGATCGAGTGAGGTTTCAAACTTTCGGGTCCACAAGTGTTGCTTCAGATTGGGTTACGGGTCATCTCAGTTCGGGTTGGGTCGGGTTTCAGGTACACGTGTCGCTACGAATCGGGTCACGGGTCGAAGCAGGTCGGGTCGGGTCTTGGGTCCATAGGTGTCGCTTCAAATCGCTTCAAATCGGGTCTCAGGACTGTATGTGTCGATTCAGATCGGATTACAGGTCATCTCAGGTCGGGCGGGTCGGGTTATGGGTCAACCTTTGTCACGTAAGATCGGGTTATGGGTCGTGTCGGGTCGGGTCGGAATGGGTTACAGGTCAACCGTTGTCACGTAAAATGAGGTTACGGGTCGTGTCGGGTTCGGGTTAGTTTGACTTTCTAACAAATCGGGTCAGGTCGGGCTTGGGTCAAGTCGGGTCGGGTCGGGTTCTGCCAGCTCTAATCATTGTACTCTTTTCGAAAAAAATATGCAGTCGTTCAGGGATGCGTGAATTTTCTGTCTTTCAAACTCAAAGGATAAAGCAATTTCTTTGCGTTGTAAGTTGAAACAGACAACTCGTTATTTTCTGAAAGCATTTCTCCTAAAGTTCAAGAATTTTGTAAAACTTTTATCACTCTTATTACTTTTAGCTTTCAAGTTATACAATCTAAAAATGGCTCTTAGTTTCGTGAATTTCGTAGAACCGAGGTATAACGATATGTTAGACTTATTAGATAACTTCTGGAAAATCTCACGAATATCATCAACAATATCTACTGGAACATCATTCATCATTTCATCCAAGTTGTCTGTATTTTCCATAGCTTCTACATTTTCACGCACAAATTCTTCTTGTACACTGGTTTCTGAATCAAAATTTTATATATTGTCAATACTTATAGATTCATTTACATTACTTTTCAAATCTAAAATATTAGTACTAGTTCCAACATTTAATGAATGTTCTCCATGTAATATCCATCGGGTGTATCCCACCTTAAATCTGCGACTAACCAAATGATATTGAACTACTTGGACATAGCGGTGCATTATCACATTCTGACAATCATGACAGGGGCATAGGAGTTTCTTTATACCCTTCATTTTCCTATTTTACTTGGCACATTTGATGAATTCTCCAACTGTGCTCTTATATTCACGTGTATTCTGATTTATTCCACACAGCCACTCGCTACGATCCATCTGAAGAAGAAGATCTTTGAAAGGTAAGGATTTAATGCATAGGTCAGGTTTTAACACACAAGTTTTTGGGCTGGTCATCCATTCTAACTCACTTTTTGAATACTTCATCTCATTAGCGAACATACACTAGTCGTAACCTGGTGTCTGAGAAAAAATCGAAAGCATTCCTCTATGCTCCTCAAAAACGCCAACGCACATTTTCATGTTGTGTTCATATTATTCTCACTAATTCAAAATGAGACAAAGTATTCAAGAAAGCACCACAAAGCATCTTATCATATTACGAGAAGTATTTCTGATATGAATACTTCATTTATGAGTTGTAACCATTCAAGAAAACACCACAAAGCTTTTTATCCTAGTACGAGAAGTATTTCTGATCATAGTTTTTCATTTATGGGTGGTAACATTTCAAGAAAACACCACAAAGTATCATATCCTACAACGAGAAGTGTTTCTGATCCGAGTACTTTTTTTATGGGTAACTTTATTGCAAACTCTACAAAATATCATAGCCTACTACGAGAAGTGTTGCTTCTTTGAGTACTTCATTTAAGAGTGGTAACCATTCACTAAAATACCACGCAAAAGCATAGAATACTCTAAGTGCTTCATGCTTGGGTACTTCATTATGGACAGTAAACAATCAAGAAAACATCACAAAGCATCTTATCCTACTATGAGAAGTGTTTCTGATATGAGTACTTCATTTATTTGTGGTAATCATTCAATAAAACACCACAAAGCATCTTATTCTACTACGAGAAGTGTTTCTGATCCAAGTACTTCATTTATGGGTAAATTTAAAGAGTACACAAAACATCATAGCCTACGACAAGAAGTGTTTCTTCTTCGAGTACTTCATTTGAGGGTGGTAATCATTCACTAAAACACCACGAACAAGCATAAAATACCACTTTATGTGCTTCATGTCCTAGTACTACATTTATGGGTGGTAAACAATCAAAAAACACCACAAATCATCTCATCCAACTACGAGAAATGTGAAGTGTTTTTTATATGAGTACTTCATTTATTTGTGGTAACCATTCAATAAAACACCACAAAACATCTTATCCTTCTACAAGAAGAGTTTTTTATTAGAATACTTCATTTATGAGTGGTAATTAGTAAAGAAAACACCACAAAGCATCTTATCCTACTACGAGAAATGTTTCTGATATGGGTACTTCATTTATGAATAGTAACCATTCAAGAAAACACCACAAAGCATCTTACCTATTACGAGAAGTGTTTCTGATCAGAGTACTTCATTTATGAGTGGTAACCTTTGAAGAAAACACCACAAGGCATCATATCCTACTACGAGAATTATTTCTGATCCGAGTACTTCATTTATGGGTAAACTTTAAAGGAAACTCCACAAAACATCATAACCAACTACGAGATGTGTTTCTTCTTCGAGTACTTCATTTAAGGGTGGTAACCATTCACTAAAACACCATGAAGAAGCATAGAATATCATTATATGTGCTTCATGTCGGAGTACTTCATTTATGGGTGGTAAACAATCAAGAAAACACCACAAATCATCTTATCCTACTACGAGAAGTGTTTTTTATATGAGTACAAATTATTTGTGACCATTCAATAAAACATCACAAAGCATCTTATCCTTCTACGAGAAGTGTTTCTAGTCAGAGTACTTTATTTATAGGTGGTAACCATTAAAGAAAACACCAAAAATATATTATCCTACTACAAGAAGTGTATCAGACCGGTTACTACATTTATGAGTGGTAACATTTGAAGAAATCCCACAAAGCATCATAGCCTACTACGCAAAGTGTTTGTTCCCCGAATACTTCATTTAAAGGTGGTAACCTATCACTAAAACATCAAGAATGAGCCTAGATTACCACTCTAGGTGCTTCATGCTGAGTACTTCATTTAAGGGTGATAACCATCAATGAAAACACCACAAAGCATCTTATCCTACTAAGAGAAGTGTTTCAAATCGAATTACTTCTTTTATCAGTTGTAATGTTTCATAAAAACACACAAAGCATCATAGCATACTACAAGAAGTGTATGTTCTTCGAGTACTTCATTTTAGTGTGGTAATCATTCACTAACCCATCACGAAGAAGCATAGAATACCACTCTAAGTTCTTCATGTCTGAGAACGTCATTTATGGCCAGTAAACAATCAAGAAAGCACCACAAAACATCTTATCCTACTGCGAGAAATGTTTCTGATATGAGTACTTCATTTATT